>JBBPBX010023001.1:22316-40913 GCA_038048925.1 Garcialebias charrua | reverse complement strand
ACCAGCTCTAAAAATAACAGGAAATGAGAAAATAGTTTGGCTCAACAAACCTAAACTCGATATCTCTCTATGGACAGACTGCACCAAGAATTACTTTTATTCAAACACCAAATATTTTAAAAAGACTAAATTAAATGACCCTCAAAAAGAATATCACTTGAAGCCAGCATACCTGCCCCGGTATGAAAATAGTCCTAAACCTTGCCCGCCAACCTCACCATGGATATTCAACGTGGTTTACCTGACAGTAGCGGGAATAAGTATTAAATTAAGATGGGGACCTAACTATCGTGAAACCTTCCAAAGTCGATTCTTTGAAATCTCTGTGGGAGGCATGGTGATATGGACCACAAGCCCCGCTATGGTGAAAACCATCCAAGGAATGGTGAGTAACCCAGAGCGCTATGTTATCGAGAACCAACACCTACCTATAAGAGTGTTAAGAGACCGTATGAGGACCCCCTACCAACGTTGGCACAGGCCATGGTCCAGAGAAGGGTACGTGATGCATGTGTTGTATCAAGACCAACCATTAATGGTTCTAATAGAATCTGTGACCCCAGGGGGTGCCAGAGGAGATCAGTATTTCATAGCTTTTTATAAAAAACACTTGAAATACACACAAGGAGCCAGTTTCCCCCAGAAATGGCGCTGGGAAGGACGCCAGTCTAAACCTGGCGAATGGCTGGTGATTCAGTGGAAGTGGGTGTGGAAAGGATTGCAACCTGGATTGCCACACCCCTCTCCACTTTATCTAGAACTCCTCAAAGACCGAGTGACCACAACTCACAGGCGCTCGAGAAGGAGACCCAGGTCCAAACGAAACAAAGGCTCCAAAGGCAATCCTCTCAACCATGATTCCTCTGAACAGAAGGCTGAATAGTAAGGATTCAAGCAGCGATGATTCAGATAGCGATGAAGATCCACACATTTATGAAAATGACTCACACATCTACGAGGACCTAGCGACCCCTGACCGACCTAAGGACTGTTCATGGATTACGAGAATGGATAAAGCGACTTGTCTACGAATCCTGCTGCGGGTATTCGTAGTGTTAATAGGCTTAATAATGTTGTTGGTTATTTTGTATCAAGCCGGAATCAGACCATGGAGCCTAACGCATGTGAAAGTCTCCCACGGGAGATCCAAGTATGCAAACATGACCTGCTGGGACATCACACAAAAGAACATCTTCATGCCTTGGAATCAAAGTGAGAACGTTCAAAATCAAACTTTTTCTTGGAACCGAGTGAGAAAAGCAGGCTACCGAGCCTGGAGGAAAAAGCTGAACAACATGCCTGAATGGTATGCCGCTGTTGATGCTGAAAATCTGACTGGAGTGGCATGGACTATCACTGACCTGCTGGTTGGAAAGGACGGAATTGTTGTATGGACAGCAATCTTAGAACAACAGATTAGAAGAGAAATGAGATGCAACTGGATCCAAATAGACAAGCAATCACCCGAAACACAGTGTGATCGTGCCTGTCGACCGTTACCAGGGTATTTACGTCAAGGTTATTGGGATGTAGAAGTAACTCATCCCGCACCCCCCAGAGAACAGAAGGACAGTTGTGAAGCGATACTCCCTCGTTCGGAGTTCTGGGGCAACCTCCACCTGAACTGTGACAAAAACCCTCCTCTCATCAGGAAAAACCACACTGAAGGAAATCGTAACTCAACCACGGCCAAAACTATCCACACGGTAAGACACAAGAAAGTGTTTAAACCAAATGAGACCGCACTAAGACACAAAGTACGACCAACTGGAACAGTTCCTCCATGGAGGACACCGCCACCGCGCCGAGTAGGACAAAGGCATGGCCCTATGTCACCGGTGCTAGAGTGGGGGACTCGCCTCTCCAAAGAAGAGCTGGAAAAGGAGGCAGAGGCTCACTCAAGATATTGCTATAGCAACAAATTTTTCAAGCTGGATTTCTGTTACTGGAACGTATATAGTGAATGTACGACTCAAAATTATTTACCAATAACACCAGTTTGGAACGAGAAACATTATTATTGGAATTGGGCCGCTATATTTCACCCTGCCAATGCTTGGCATGAGAATTGGTTAAATATGACCTTACCATGGGTCTGGATAGCCCCTAAGGTACAACATTTTGAAGGAGACTTCGCAGAAGGGCAGAGTAGAATTCATACGGGCATAATGGGGCCATATACTTCCGACATGTTTGTACAAAAGGTGCCTAAGCCAGACGAACTCCTTAAAGCACCAAAAAGTGACTTTGACAAAATTGACAAATGTGTAGCGAAACGAATTTTCCTCAGTCTTAATAACTCAGTGTGGGAAAGTAGCGGAGCATCCCCTAGATGCAGGCTGTGGGAAACTGAGGTAGCTGTCATGTCCACATGGCGATATGATTGTACCGCTCTGCACAGGGCACAGACAGTTAAGATACTACTCCAGGCCTGGCACGAATATCATAAGAGGGATAAGGCACGAACCTGGTGGGGATTTCAGGAAGAAGAAATGAAAGAATGGGTAGTCCCGTGTTTGTATCACTCAAACAATTACTGGATTAAATATCAGTTCTTAGCCACTGTGTATTCCAAAGAACAAGATATATGGGCGACTGCCATATATCGCCCAGACAGGTATGTTAGCCCAAGACCATGGAAAATGATCTGTAACGAGAAACAGACGGTGTGTGTGATTAGTTTGGCTCGGAGGCCTTGTTATGAGCTTCCAGGATGGGAAAGCTATTGTGATTCTTATTATGACGGAGAATACTCGACCCACGAACCTGAAGTAGTATGGAAAAAATATGGTAAAAACTGGTTAAGGTCAATGCCTGACAGTCAGTGCGCTAATAAAATATTGGGACACAAACTAATGACCAGGAAACATCTCCAAGGGGTAATAATCCCATTTGTCTCAGATTCCATGATTGCTCTAGCCGAAGGACATGCCGCAAGGCGCCGCATGTGCCTCGGGGATGAGATTCAAGGGTATGAGTGGGTAGGACCGAATCAGATCTTTTCCAATCTGACTTGTCAGTATCCAGAAGAGAGCTGGAAAGAATGTGGAGATGAACAGAATCTGCATAATTGTGCATGGTACGAAACTGTTAGTTACACCGTAAGCCGTAAAGTTAAAGAGGCCATACATGGTGTTGGAGAAGTGATCAAAGAAGGCGGAGATATAGTTGAAGGATGGATGCTTGAACTGTTCCTTCAGATCTGGCCTTATTTGGCAAGCCTAGTCGGTTTGATAGTTGTTGCCTTATTAGGACGTGTGGTCCTACAAGAGTGTCTCAAAGCCATGGCCCGCAAAGGGGGGAGGAGCCTTAGGCCACTCCCACCAGAACCGGGTGCTGGCTCAGAATAAAGAGTCAGAGCCACAAGGAAACAGTCACTCTTCAGCCCTGAAGCAGCAGAGAGCGGTACCCAAGAGAACTCACATCAGGAGCAATTAGGAACTAACAGATAACCAACTATCCAACAAAGAGCATTAGCGAACGGAATGCAGACACCACCTTGTGCCTTGGCCACGGTAATTATATACTTTTATTGGATAAACGCTTTTACAACCTCAGATAAGATAGTTGTGACAACTAAAAACGGAGACATTATTCTCTGCCACTGTGAAGAACAGGTTTATGAGTTAAAGAAAATTGAAGAGCTTAAAGGAACACCTTGTGGAGAAAAGTGTAAAACTCAGGTTGTAAAAGGCAAAGGCAAAGACAGAAGACCCAGTGTTACATATAGAGAGTACGGATATTCAAACACTTCTGGAGTAGTGTTGCCTGGCTACTGTGATTGGAAAACCAAGATAACAGCCCAACAAAGAGAGCAGTTAGAGGATTGGGAGAAACATATCATCCACAATTATTGTGGTATTTTAAGAAGAAAGAACCATATCACTTATTATTGGTTTAGGAAAATAACAATCTGAATCATGACCACCGAAGAAAACCAGGCAACTACTATTCAGTCAGAAGTGAGTACGTACTTATGGGAGTCAGGTACTACTGCAGTCCCTGGCACCAAACTCTGGCCCCCGTGCCCTGCTTATTTTAAAGGGAGTTCGGTAGAATATTTTCTGATAATGACAGCATGGATGTGCTACTGCCATACCGGGGAATGGGGCAGGGGAAAGCTTATGCGAATCCCGGTGGCCCTACAGGCCTATGCTAAGATGGTGGTGACCCATGTAATACTCAAGAGAGCTGAAATTATGCCACATCTGTTTGTCGTCTACTTGCTGGGAAGAGTGAATCCTTCGTTTCGACAGGGAGTGGTGATCTCAGCCTGGTTGATGGTAGATACTGTTGTGGTAGCCCTTGAGTGTGCAGCTGGGCTTACTCCCCTACTCATCCCCCGAACCAACTGTGGAAACACGGCCGGTAGAATAGTAACAGTGGTGATGGAAGCGACCATCGCCATGACAGTGGTGGCACACCTGCTTTATCAGACTCTATCTCTGCGACCCCAGAACAGATACCGTTGGTCTCTAAAGTTGGCTGTTTTGATAGGATGGGGCCTGGTGTGGGGAGTCTGCTCCGTGCTTTACTGGGTCAGTCTCTGCACCACGGTGCCTATCGTGGCTTGGATGATGACTTATGGGGCCATCTTCAAGCTCACCCGTAGACCGCTCCCTGCTGAACCAGAGGCAAGCGGAGATCGTGGAATCTCCGTAGATCGAGATATCTGAGTTCCTGGCAGATATAAGCTCCTGATCATTATGACCAACATTGCTTGAAATCCCCTGCTCACGCTTTTTATTTTTTAAATTTTAATTTTAATTTTTAATTCTTTATTTTTTCATTTTATTTTTATTTTTCATCATTATTACTGTTATCTCTTTTGTTATTTTTATAATGAAACAGAATTAACTTAGCCTCATCTCTTTAAGAAATACTCAATGGTAAACGCCGATGGCGCAAGGCTCATGACGGCTCAAGGCCCATAAGACCCCAAGGCCCGGCACACGTAGTTGAGTGTTTTAAGAGGCGATGAGGACTAAGAGTGTTGCTATTAGAGAACCTGGTCTGTCACCTCCCTTATTGCTGTTGCAGGAGCCTGATGTATCCTGCGGGTTCTGTCGCCGTGGATTGACAGACACCAAATACCTTTGGGCTGTTGGTCCGTTCTGGTGGTGCCACAGATGTCATTCCAACGTGGTGGGCACAGCTGTGGTGAATGGAATCCTGATCCTAGATGAACCAGGCAGCCTGCCCCAAGTGCCAGTGGACATGTGTGTGGCAACAGAGAGCACCTGTAAAGTCATCTGGACCTCGGCGCTGAGGGCTGCACCCTATCTGGCGATGGGGGCAATTCCAGCAGGCGCCACATACCACCCGGTGGTAGCCAAGACGTGGGAACATCTTGACAATGGAACCAGGTTCGTGGCCATTCATCTGTACACCGGGTTGGCGTTGGTCCATGGCCCAGCCTTTGAGGTCACGCAAGACCCACCAGAACCTGTGCCAAAGGGGGTGTCTGCCTCATTGGAGATGGGCATGGGAACCAATCCCTCTTTGGCCCCAACGCATGAGGTGACCGTGATCCAAGGCCGAGCTGCAAGTTCACAAGAAATCAACTTGGCTCCATCCCTAGTGGTGGTGACTCCACATCAGAGCCCAACAGCAACTCCCCTTCGTTCTGAATCCCCCGAGGCTCAATCTGAAACCGAGCCTATGGATGTGGCTTCCCCTAACCAACCCATCCTTGTTCGTGAGTGCACAGAATGCCCAGAGTGCCCAGAAATGTGCGCATTAGAGTCACTGAACCGCTACTTGGAACACTTTGGGAGCAGTGAAGTGGGTCCATCGAGCTCCACTGGGTCCATAGACACTGATTCCTTTGACCCAACCAGTCCTGAAGGGTCAATCCCCCCTAACGTGCTATTAATGGAGGGATTCAACCTAGGCCCACAGTCCCCAGATGAGTCACTCACGGTCATCCAAGCGCTTCAAGAGCAACCACAACAAGTGCCAGATGCTTCTGAATATATGCAATCAGATGAAGGATGGACTGGAATCGAACCAATCACTCCTGTGGGGTCTCCCATGATTGATGATAGCTCAGACCCTATGTTCACTGTGACCATTCTCCCCTCGCCTGTGCAGAGCCCAGCTCCTGTTCCAGTGGAGGATCGAGAGGGGGTCCGTGCATCAGGACCCGAACGAGTCGCTACACCCTCGGTGGAGGAGCCAGAAGGAGACTACGAGCTGCAGGTGTTGGATTCTTGGGATGCAGCTGAGGATGAGAATTGCAACATGGGACTAGGCGACACAGAGGACCCTGAAACTGATCCAGAGTCTCAGAGTGATCTCGATTATGATGAAGACGATGATGTGCTGACCGGGGAGGCGATTGATGAAAACAAGGACTGGCTTAAGGTTCAATGAAATGTTTGTAGGTTTTGATTCCAAAGAGAGGGTGTCGAGGAGAGTGAGTTTATTGTGGATTCAAAACCAACAAAAATTAATCAGTACAGGAAAGCTTATGGAAAGTGGTGCAAAAATATATTAATAACAGTTGTCGAGGTAGAAACATGTCTGGTCTTGTCTAGGACTTGTCCGGACTTGTCTATTATGCAACTTCAGTTATCTCATCTGTTCAGAAAGGGAGCACAGAGTGCTGCAGAAATGCTCCACTCAGAAACACACACACACACACACACTCACACACACACTCACCCAGACGCACGCTCACACAGACAGGCAGAGCACAGGAGGAGAACGGCAAAGGGAGCAGAAAAGAATAATTGTTTTAAACATTAGAAAAGTCCATAAAGTCTGAATAAAAGAAATTGTAGTTATAAAGCTAAGATAAATAAGAGAAGTTAACTGTGTCTTAAAAGTCTAACCGTTAAAGAGTTGTGAAAGGCATGAAGAAAGTCACTTCCCAAAAGCAAGCAGCCACTCTCAAATTCACACACGAACATTCTTGAACTAAACAGAGGGCAGAAGGGAAGAAACCTGATGTAAAAGACTTGTTCTAACTTTGAAAGGTTTTTATCTGAACCTGGTTTAACCGTAATTGGTTTTAATATTAACATGTTTTAATCAGTATAATCATGAGATATATGATTTTAACCAATAATCATGGTATATGTGTTTTGACTGAAAATAATCAAGTAAGAAATGGTTTTAACCAATATAATCATTTAATATGATGTTGTTATGATAAAAAGTTAATCATCTTTATAATAGCAATTGTAATGATGTGTTACTATGTTTCAAAGATGGTTTTGTGACAAAAGTGGTTTCTTGCAAAACACACATGTTGAAAAGTATAACTTGCAAACACTTTACTGGAAAAAGTGATGTAACTAACTGACCAGAGTTGTGTCAACCTCCGCCCTGGTGAATCATCCAGCCTCGAGCACAAAGAGCAAATTCATTACCTAATAAGGGATCATGTAGCTTCAAGCAGAGATTGCAAGAATAGAACAGAATCAGCTCTGCCCAAGCAAGCAAACCTAGCCAATCACAGACTAGCTATCCCCCTCCTCCCAGGGAGGAGGCGGGACTAAGATTTCTATTTAACCACCCTGTTGCGACAGGACGAGGCAGTCCAGCTGTCAGGCTGTCCGAAGTTGTCATGATGCGGTCGAGGAACTGTACATCAGACATCGAGTAACTGGAGCTGACCTGCTCCACTGAAGACCCAAGGCGTGGTTCAGATCGACTCCGTGCTGACAGGAAGAAGCAAGCGTCCTGGGGAGAGACTTCTTTTATTTCATTTTTAAGCTTTGAGGAAGGACTGGATAGTTTTACCCAGACAGCCAGGACGAAGCAAAACTTGTTTCTTCAGATCAGACCAGCAGGGAGTCAGAGGTGAGTCTCAGTCCTCAGGGACTGAAGGCGACTGCTTCAGGTATTCCCTCTCGGTCCCCGAGGGACTTTGAGGAAGGAAAAGGGTATGCCTGTAAGACACCTTACTGAATCCTGGCTTCAGCTAGATTTAAATCAAATCAAATTAAACGCGGATAGAGCGGAAGCAAATAGACAATTCAATTATCTTAGAGACTTAATGGCTCGAGGTTGCTTGATAATCCGGAGGGCTCTGGTGAGATACATACACTGGGTAAGATTTTAAGTAAAACTCTAAACCCTGATCCTTAAGGTCAGGAGAGACGTGTGTTTGCAGAAGACCACTCTAACTCTGATTCTTAAAATCAGATGAGATGGAAATGAGTGAGTGTACTCTAAACTCTAGCTCATAAAGCTGGATGAGGAATTTTCTTATGATTAAGCACTCTAATTCTGGTCCATAAGACTGGATGGGTATTGGAAGTGTTAACTGTGTGACATCAATGAGACGACCCTCCGAGCCTCTCCAGCCTGGACTCCAGAAAAGAACCTCCTTAAGGACTCTGTGCAGATCGAGCAACTTAACATCGAGTCTAAAGATTGTTTGGTGAATTAATACTTTTATTTTACTTATAATCATAATAATTAATTGTACTGTTGTGCTGTAAACGCTGATCCTTCCCTGCAAAATAATTGATTAAAATAAACAAAACGTAAAATTCTTGACTTTTATTCATCATCCACTTGTCCATGGAAATGTAAAGTTTGGTTCACAAAGATAACATCAAACATTGGGAGGTTTTGAAAGGTTAAGCATTAGCATCTAAGGTTTAGTATAAAAACAATACCCCAGGATCCGATCTCCTGGATCCTAAAATTAACTGGATCAGTAACAATAGCGAGCTTAAACACGGGAGAAGCCTCCGTTAACATGAGTTGCCTTGTACTAAACCCTCCGGTCCCCAGCTGCTGAGGTGGAGGGAGGGGCAAGGTGAAAAAGGGGTGTGGCTTATGGAAGCTAGGAGGTGAATAGTCCAGATGAATTCTCCCATCGACAGCCTTCAGTCGGAAGCTGTCCCACGTAGTTCAAGGTAATACCCAAACTCCGGGACCGGTTCAATAGACCCTGTTAGCAGGTAGGCTGCAGTGAGGGCGTGTCACGCACCTTGTGATTACCTCGCTGATTATTCAGATAAGCAAACAACAGAATCAACTACATCCACTACAACATTCAGAGATTGAGCAACTACACTGTGGCTGGATTTGAGGTGGTTCATGAGCAGCTGTCAGCTACCTCTTTAATGGCTTTCCAGAACCGCATTGCGGTGGACATGGTTTTGGCAGAGAGAGGCGGAGTTTGTGCCATCTTTGGTCAACAATGTTGCACTTTTGTGCCCAACAACACGGCAACAGATGGCAGCTTGACCAAAGTGTTGGATGGACTGCGTGCACTTAGTGTCAAAAAGAAAGACCATTCTGGGGTTGACACCTCCATGTGGGATCCCTTTGGGGAGTATTTTGGCAGATGGAGTGGCCTCATTTCCTCAATTCTTGTCTCCACAGCAGTGCTTGCAGCAATCCTGATTTTGTGTGGATGTTGTTGTATTCCAATTTTTTAAAACGATGTTTAATCGCCTTATTAACACAGCTATTGCTCCCCTGGAAAAGCAGCTGTACACGCTGCTTCCTGTTAATGAAAATACTGATAATTTAACTGACTATGAGATCCACTTTCCTGAACCTAATTCTGCCCTGGACTCAGATGATGATCCAGGCAACTAAGGGCTAACCTCTGAATATAGACATTTCTTGTAGATGACCTCATAGCAGAAAATCTATTGAAGATGCTATTGAGCGACTGGAGAACCTGTAAATGTGATAATCAGGAGGGAAATGTTGGAATAATTGTAAATACATATTATCACATTTATATTCTTTAATATTCTTTGTGTTTAAACTTATTCCTATTATCTTAAAGTGAACAAAAGTATGTGTTCTTTTTACTAATGCTTTGTGATGAGTTTGTGTGCAGGAAACCTGTTCGACCGGTAACACACCCTGGGCAAAGCTGGCTGTTGGAACAGCGCAGTTGTTTTCCACTCTTGGAAGAATGTTGTTCTACAGGCTGACGTGTAGCTATGTGTGAATCAGTCTCCAACATGCTGACGTGATGTAGACGTGTACCTATGTGTGAATCAGTCTCAACCGGTTTCCCCCCCCCTCAGCGGTTGAAGACATTGTGTAACTAGGGCACTCCTAACTCAATAAATGCAAGGAAAAAACAAGTCTGCGGGAGAGCAGTTTAGCTCTCCTTGCAAGTAAGATACTCAAATCACTTGTCTTGTTCTCTGTTTTACAGTGTGGTGTTTTAATAATGTTTGGGGTTTAAACCTGACAACATACTACTGTTTACATTCACTGTTTACATTTATTAATACTGTTTACATTTACACTACTTTTATATCTACATCACTGCTGATACATATACAGTATTCTCTGACCAGCCTTATTTAAAGGACAACACCCACCATGACAGTAACAATTCACCATATAGGGCAATTACTGTAAATTAATATGATGTCTATTTTCATTTTTGCATTTGGGCCAGGCGAGGGTTAAAAAAAATAAAAATAAAAAACAGTCCCGAATGAATCCGGAAACCCGGCCGAAGAGTGCCGAAGTGTCATGTGACTTCAGTTACGTCTCCACCCAGAAGGCAGGAGTGAGTTTCCATGGAGGTTTATGAGAGTGGGAGATAAAACTGCATATTTCCTGGTGCATTTGTGTGTACATATGGACCAGCGCTCTGATTTTATTTATTATTTATTTTATAACACCGCTGTGGACCGTTGCTGCTCTCATTCTGCCCAGAGGAGCGAGCCGCGCGTCTCTGGCTCCCCGTTCTGCTGGTCACCTTTGAAGTTCCGAATTCGTGCCGACTCAGGGCTCGGCTCCGTCCCAGCCTTGTTGCGGGGAGCACGGGGGAGCACGGGGGAGCACGCGCGCAGAGCTCCGCTGCGCGGCTGCCTTTTCTGTACTCCTGACCTGTCTGGTCACGGGGGGAGAGAATAAAAAGCTGATGCGGAAATTAATGAATTTGTCGCGATCAAGCGAATTAAACTAGTATGTCTACGTGGATGCTCGCTCAGAATTTGATAGACATCAGTGAGCGACAGCAGGATTAATCAACAGGCAGCTTTAGGGAATATTTAAAAATGCTTCGCTTTTTTTTCCTCTCTCAGAGCAACGGTCATGGAAGTTGATGAATGCTTATTATAACTCCGCCTGTAACTCCAAGGTGGTCACTTTAGTGACGTGAATGCCCATGTGAATGCCCATATATGGAGAGGAGCAGATTTTTCCTGGAGCTTCTGCTAAAATCTGCTATAAATCATGAAATAACACATTTAGCGTTATTTCTCTACAATATAAATAAACGCTCCTGTATTATTTTTAAATAAACTAATAAATATTAATGGCGATGCAATTTGAAAACATGGTGGGTGTTGTCCTTTAAGGATGCCCAATGTGCCTTACTGCATATGCCACTTTGCCTCTATACCAACATCAACTACCTCATACATATACTGTGTACATTAACTCATATGCTGCTTTGCCACTCTTTGCAAATGTCAATGCTAGAACCTTCAGTTTATTTTATAGATATACTTTTTATACTTTTTTATACTACTATGCAAAAACTCAGGACAGTATTACACTTTTATTATTTCATTTTATGCTTATGTTCATTAAATGTTTAGTGTTTTAGTTTTAGTTTTAGTGTTGGTGTAAATTTTCATACTTTTATACTACTATGCAAAAACTCAGGACAGTGTTACATTTTTACTATTTTATGCTTATGTTTATTAAATGTTTCAGTGTTTTAGTGTTTAAATGGTTACTGTTGCACCGAGGGATTGAGAGAAACGCAATTTCGGTCCTGTGTATGTCCTGTACATATTGCAGTTCTGACAATAAAGTTGACTTTGACTTTGACTTACTTTTAGTTCTTCTTTTTCAGATACTTTTCAGCTTTTTGGGAGCCTAGATGTATCTTTTTGTCTGGACCCTCTAGTCCCGAACAGAACCATTCTGGCCCCAGAGGTGTTCGGAAACGTTAAGATCTCGTCTCTCATCCTTACCGTCGCATATACGCCGGGAACTCATCATGGCTCTTTCCGGCGGAGGAATAACCTGAACCAGATAAACCAGCTGCAAGGACAGGGCAGAACTTTGACTTTTTTTTTTTTGCTTCAATTTTTTTTGTTTAAATAATGAAATGAAATCAAATGTATTAGAAAATTTATTATCACAAACTACTTTTACTAATACAGTCAACATGACGTCATAATACAATCATACGTTTTTTTTTTTTGTTGTTGTTTGCTATTCTTAGAACAACATCCAGACAGCATGTCTGAAAGGTACTGGGTAACGCATCTGAAATCTTCACCTTTTGACGAATTCCTTCAATCACCTCTGGTCATTGGCAATTTGTACAGATACACCTGGAAAAATAAACATGCTTTAGTTGATTTTGTACAGAGTCATATATTTCTGAATTTATGTTTTTATTAATAAATTTAAAATAGAAAAAACAAAACAATGTCAAAAACAGAGTGGGTTTGGTGTCATTGCATTTTATAAAAGGAGTAAACTTTTTATCATTACTAAAAAAAGAAATTAAATGGTGAATAGATGATGGATGGATGGATGGGTGGATGGGTGGATGGATGATGGATGGAAATATGGATGGGTGGATGGATGCATGGATGGGTGGATGGATGCATGGATGGGTGGCTGGATGCATGGATGGGTGGCTGGATGCATGGATGGGTGATAATGAAAGATGGATGTACACATGATGGATGGATGGATGGATGTCGTCTATGACATAATGTCACCTGCTCAGCTGCAGTGTTTTCCCATCTTTACACACTCCAGCGTGCTCTGGCTGCGAGCGTCCACTCTTCAGACTGGTCATAGTTCATCAGCACGCGACCGAGGACACGTCCCTGCAGGAACCACAATGAAGGATGAAAACTTCAAAGACAAGCACTCACATCAGCTGAGCAGGATGGTTGCTCAAAGTAGCAGAAATTACCACAAAAAACTGATAACATTATCTAAATATGCAAAAAGAAAAAAAACTGTGACTGAAAAGGTAGAACAAACTTAAATTGGCAAATATTTATATGATTAAACTAATAATAGGGTGAATATCAAATATTGTTTTATTTTGATTATTACAGCTGAAACCAAGTACTGCACACCCTGATGAAAATGTAGTGATGTTATTTAGACAGAATTTGAATGAAATTTCGTTTTTGATGTAAAGATTCAGTGCAGTAAAACTTGCACATAACGTTAGAATAAACAGAAAATAAAACTGATGCTTCAAAGGGACTCATCTTTTTTAAACTATAAGTAATGTTGAATAATTATTAGATGGATACATTAATTAAAGCAGTACCAATCAGTGCTCTGTGGACGATGTGAACAGGTTCCATCACGTCCTCCTCGGTCCTCACAAGTCGCGGCTTGACACCTGCTTCCTCGTTGGTAAAGCTTCATTAAATACGGCTGCAGACATAAATTAGAACCTGCTGTTTATTGTTTAACCCCCTGAAATAACTTTGGCTTCCCAAACTGACTAAACATCGCTCTATTCTTCACCCAGTTTGCTAAATTCATCCGGTTCTGTATCGGCCGCCATGTTGTTTACAAGGTGCGCACTGAGCAGCGTGTCATCTCCTTACGTCACGTGACGTATTGCGAAAGTTCTCAGATTTATGTGGGCGTGTCACAGCGACAAAATTACCATAACGTGTAATGAAATTTTAATATATTTACAATTTATTTTGCAAAACGAACATAGTTGAATAATAAAATATATATATGTAGTGCAAAATGATTTATAGTTACAACATGATGTCAGTGCAGCTTTAAATCAGTATTGCCACAATAAGACTCAAGATTCTTCCCGGGGTTGTCACCAACCTTCCAACCAGATGCTGAGGGATCAATGTGTTTGACGGCTGCCTCTCTGTGAAGTTGCACTTTCCCGCTCTGCTGCAGGTACACAGCAATAGATTCAGGTAGAGACTCCATTCCCCTCCTCAGAGACCACTGGGCCCAGGACTCTTCCATAGACCTCTGAGCCAAAGGTCCAGGAGAAACTGTAGCAGTTGGACCTGTGGGTTATTAAGCATAGAACTCAATTTGAAAAACCAGCACACACATCACATTAAAATTAAGTATCACTCTTTCTGTAATGCAACAGTAAAACAGATTATCAGAGTATCAAATGGTTCTTTCATGAAACAGTTCCGCAAAATGGCCATCCAGACTAGCCAGCTACTTCCCGTAGTCGTGTGTTTTCAGAAATGAAGCAGGGAGTGCAGAACCAAAAGAGATGGAGCAGAACACAGATGGGCTGAAGTAGAACGTGTACATGTGTGTCAGATAGCTCTGTTGTGCCAATTACAAAGTGCAATGAATTAACTCATTTTTGTGGTTATCTTTTGTTCCCTGAAGAAGAGGGGAATTTGAAATACCCTTCATCCGTCCAACCTGTGAGCTGGATGATTTGAAAAATAAATAAGGAACACAGAGAAGGCCTCTAAAAGGCACACAGCATGCCTATATGAGCTCTGAACTATTTCAAATGTCTGTACTTCACACAGGCTGACTAACGTGAAGCTGGTGCAGCTGAACGGACTGTACCTTTCTATCAGATCAACACACTCAGAGCTCTTTACTACACAACCTCTGCCCTCATTTACCCATTCATACACTCTACTAGATCTCTACAGAGAATAATCAACTCCCTGTTTATTGGAATCCCTGGCAAAAACCTTCAGAAGCTTCAATACATTCAAAACAGTGCAGCAAGGATTTTATTGAGAGTTCGTAAATTTGAACATATTACACCCATTCTCCATAACCTCCATTGGCTTCCTGTCACCTACAGAATTCAGTACAAAACTGCTCTCATTACACATCAATGCTTACATGGAGCTTCACCAGATTATCTGAAGGATATTCTTGTTCCATACTCATCCACCCGGTCTCTGCGGTCACAGAACAGTAATCTCACTTCACATTCCACGAACCAAATTAAGGACCATGGGAGATCGGGCATTCTGTGTGGCTGCCCCCCGCCAATGGAACTCCCTCCCTGACGACCTGAGAGCTCCACAGTCACTGGTTGACTTTAAACAAGGCTTAAAGACCTTTCTTTTTAAATGAGCATACTCTGCCTCCTCATGATTCTATCTTTGATCTTAGCTGATATCATTATTGATTTTACTTGTTTTATCGCTTGTTTTATTTTGACCTTTAATTTTGTTGCACTTTGTAGCACTTTGAGATTTTCATTAACAAAAAGTGCGTTATAAATTAAATTCATTATTATTATTATTATTATTATTAATCAGAGCGTTATCATATTCATACACCGATGAGACACACATCAGAGGTAATGAGGGGTTCAGTGTCTTGCCCAGGAACACTTCAGCATGTGACAGCTGGTGGAATCGAACCCGCAGTTCTCCCATTGGAGGATGACTGCTCTAGCCTCTCAGCCACAGCTGCCCCCAGCTGAAGAGGATTATTATTTAATATATGTAAATACAGGTAGTCCTCGACTTACGGCAATCCGACTTTACGAACGCATCATATTAATAAAAATATGAAATTATTATTATTTTTTTTAAATGTGTTTAAAAGGTTCTTGATTTCATGTGTAGAGCACTTTGTTGCAGCTGTGGTTGTTTTAAATGACTTTATAAATAAAGTATTATTATTATTTATTTTTTATTTATTTATTTTTTTTTAAAGCCGATTTACAAAGTTTTCGGCAGTGCCCGCCAGTTTAGCCAGTTAGCTCCGGCCCGACAGCCGGCTTCGGACGGGCCGTGTCCGATCAGAGGTTGCTGCGCTCGGATACATGAGCTGGAGCTGAACGGCGGTTTTGCGGAGGGACGGATGGACGAAGGAAAACGACGCTGTGGACCGTGTGAAGCAGCAGACAGCGAGCTGGACCTGAGAAGCAACAAGATAACATGCTAACAAGCCTAGCTGTAGGATGGACGGGTGGATGCTAACGCCCCACCGGGGACACGGAGCCGACGGGCGGTGGAGCTCGCCTCGATGTCCGCCTGGCAAACTCAGATGTTGGATGGACACCGAGCTAACATGCTAAAATGCGGAGAAACAGCTGTGGCAGCCATTTGGAGGGGCTAACATGCTATCGCGCGCAGCTATTGGAGGGGCTAACATGCTATCGCGCGCAGCTATTGGAGGGGCTAACATGCTAATGTGTGCAGCTATTGGAGGGACTAAAATGCTAAAGTGCGTAGCTATTGGAGGGGCTAAAATGCTAACGTGCGCAGCCTTTTGGATGGACATCGTGGAGAAACGACTCCCAGTAAGTTATTCACTGTTCTTCCCTTCATTATGTATGGAGTTAACATGCTAACAGTCCTTCTTGTAAACAGTTTGGACCGCGTGAAGCAGCACGAAGCTGCAGAGCTGCAAAAAGACGGAGACAGGCTTGACCAGCTCAAAGTAAGAAATTAACTTTTTATTTTTTTCTCCAAATGTACTGTACATGTATGTGTTTTTGGATAATTATGTAGGGTACTGTGTTAGGATAGGCAAAGTGCTTGATAACTTGGTAACTGTACAGTACTGTACATGTACGTGTATAAGTGGTGGCTCGTGTGTTTTCCGACTTACGGCGATTTTCGACATGCGAATGGCCGCAGGAACGGAACTCGTTCGTAAGTCGAGGACCACCTGTACTGTAATTGTCAGTGTATAAGCTGCTACTATTGTCTCACACTTTGTACCCTGCCGTTTATATGCAGGAGCATCTTATTTATGGATTTTTTTTTCCACATTTTTCAAAAATTATATTTTTTTTCATAATTTATTTTATTTTATTTTTAAAGACTTCCTGTTGTCTCTCAGCAGCTTCCAGCCACTGTCCATGATTTACATTTGACAAAGCTGGGTGCTCTTGGCTCCCAACACCCCATCCCTCTTGGGAGCAGACATTTACAACACAGGGAGAATGCCCACAGGTAATCACATGTGCTACGATTCTAGATCATGGTTTCAAAATTCACTACCATAACTCCACCTACTCTGTCATCATGTGACCAGAAGTGTAACCTTAATGACCAATGAGATACTGTCATTGACCCATCCTCCTAGCCTGGTTAAAACCAGACCCTTGTCCTTCACTTCGCTTTGTACTGGGTCTGGGACTTGTCTCATAGACAAGGATATCTCTGGTAGATTTTTGACCGCACCAATCAGAGAACAGAAGGCGGAGTTTTGAACGACGTCGACTGACGTCGTCAGTCAAAATGGCTGCCGTCACGAAGGAATTTTCATGAAAACAAGGTAAAAAACTATTATTTCTTTGCTGAGAAAAATATATTTCTTAGCTGACGTTATATCAGAAGTGTTCCTGAGCAATCAGAGAGCAGAAGGCGGAGTTTTGAACGACGTCGACTGACGTCGTCATTCAAAATGGCTGCCGCCACGAAGGAATTTTCATCAAAACAAGGTAAAAAACTATTATTTCTCTGCTGAGAAAAAATATATTTCATAGCTGACGTTATATCAGAAGTGTTCCTGAGCTTAACAGTTCCTAAATCAATTCACGAAATGGTCAAATCTGCTGGATTTAAATAGTTTCGGTTTGACATTTTCCAAACAGCCTCGGGTGCGCTACGAAAATAAATGATAAAAAATCGAATTTTATCTCAAATGTTTCATCTAGGCCAACAGTCAGTAAATTAAAGACATATAATTACACACTGGTAGCAGAAAAAATATCCACCGAGTGGTTTCTGAGCTATTTATCTGAATAGCCTGGACCTCGCCAGGCTAAACTAACAAAACTCCGCCTTCTGTTCTCTGATTGGTCCGGTCAAAAATCTGCCGGAGAAATCGTTTGTCTATGGGAGAAGTCCCAGACCCTAGTACAAAGCGAAATGAAGGACAAGGGTCTGGTTTTAATCAGGCTAATCCTCCTAGATACACGTGCATTAATGAGGCTTCCTGTTTACAGTAAGCAAAGGGTTAAAAAGGCGCTAAATTATTCAGATAAGTGACTGTATTTTACGCCTCGTGCACAGCACAGACTTTGGCTGGGCTGCTGCAGGATGATGCGGACAGCACAAGGGAGTGACATCAAGAGCGACAAGGAGCCAGTGTGTGATGATGTCTTTTTGAGCCTCTTCAATTCTGACACTGAAGAAGAAGACTTTCATGGTTTCAGTGCACAGAGGACGGAGAACAGAGCGATGAGTGACTCTGGTCCAACATCGGTGCATTTTTATTTTTAGCCATGTTAAAGCTGTTCCCCTCCTCCAGTTGGTCAACATGTGGGCTCAGCTGAGCGGAAGTAAGCAGTCAAGTCTGTACATATAAAAGTTTTAAAATTAATTGTGTGACATCTTTCTGTGTACGGTACATGTGTGTTTAAATACGAAGAGCTACTGTAATTTTAAACTCACATCCGAACATTAAACGGAGCGGAGACAACAGGAGGGGCAAAGCAAGCCAAAATCTAGTGAACGCCATCAAGTGGCTGATTCTAGTACTACAACAAGAACAGAAGGAGCTGGGCATTCGCTGTACGATGGATACCTGCGGCTCAACAGCTGGTGCATCTTATTTATGTACAAAATTACGATTTTTCTTATATTTCATATGTGCGGCTTATACACAGGTGTGCTTTGTAGTCCCAAGTATTACGGTATATATGTGTGTGTGTGTATATATATATATATA
>JBBPBX010023001.1:0-22156 GCA_038048925.1 Garcialebias charrua | reverse complement strand
TTCCTGCTTGATGTCGGAAAAACCGCTCATTTGGGAATAAACAGCGAACTCCAGGAGAAGCTAAATGAGCTCGAGGAGGAGTTACGTGAGCTTCGTGACTGCGAGCTGCTCTGGAAGCCAGCCCCGAGCTTCCCTTCATCGCGCCCGCCGTGGAAGTGCCACAAGCGGCGTGACGCTTCACCGCGCCCGCCGTGGAAACGCCACAAGCGGCGTGACAGGAAACAGAAGCGGGGTAAACGTGGAGGTATCAGAGCTAGGCTAGCAGCTAGCCCACACAGGCCGGCTATTCCATCCATGGTTCTGGCTAACGTGCGCTCCTTGGACAACAAATTGGATTATATTCACCTGCTACGAACGACACAAAAGACTGTGAGAGACTGTTGTGTGTTTGTATTCACGGAAACGTGGCTTAACAACAACGTTCCAGACCATGCTATTCAGCTAGGGGAGCTAACATGCTACAGAGCTTTCATCAAGGGAGGTAAGACTCGCGGAGGCGGGCTCTGTGTTTACATCAACAACGCATGGTGTCGTGATGCTGCTGTGGTCTACAAACACTGCTCACCTTTTGTGGAGTTTATGACTATTAAATGCAGACCGTTCTACTTACCGAGGGAGTTTACAGCTGTTATGATTGTTGCTGTATATATCCCTCCAAGCTCCAACAGCAAAGATACCATACCATTTACCATACCATTTTATTTATAAAGCACTTTAAACCGGAACAAGTCCACACCAAAGTGCTGGACAAACAAACACGCAACAGGCAACACAGACAATGAAGTACAACACGAAAAACATAAAAACATTGCAGATCTTGGGCAGCACGGTGGCACAACTGGTAGAGCTGCTGCCTCTCAGCGAGAAGGTTGCCGGTTCAAATCCCGGTCCGGGGCCTTTCTGGGTGGAGTTTGCATGTTCTCCCCGTGCATGCGTGGGTTTCCTCCGGGTACTCCGGTTTCCTCCCACAGACCAAAAAACATGCTTGTTAGGCTGATTGGTGACTCTAAATTGACCCTAGGTGTGAGTGTGAGAGTGGATGGTTGTTTGGTGTGAGTGAGACAGGTCCCTCTTGTAAATGAGTCCCCGTGACTCAACGAGGCTAGCCTGTATAAATAAAGGTTGAATGAATGAATCAAACGATCCAATACAAATCAGCTGGCATTGAAAGCGATGGAGTAGTAGTGAGTTTTTAACCGGGATTTGAAAACCGAGAGGGAGGGGGCCTGTTTGATGAGCAGCGGTAACTCGTTCCAGAGTCTTGGGCCTGCTACAGAGAACGCCCTGTCACCCCTGCGCTTAAGGCGAGTTTCTGGAACTATTAAGAGTACCTGATCCTCTGACCTCAAAGCACGTGGAGGGACATATGGGTGTATCAGATCCGAGAGATAGGCGGGGGCGAGACTGTTCAGCGATTTGTAGACATACATGAGAATTTTGAATTGGATTCGAAGATGAACCGGTAGCCAGTGAAGGGAGGCCAAGACTGGTGTAATGTGCTCTCTTTTGCGTGTGCTGGTTAAAAATCGGGCAGCTGCGTTCTGAACCAGTTGTAATCGTGCAATGGTGGCTTGACTGACGCCAAACAGAAGTGAATTGCAGTAATCGAGCCTAGATGTAATGAATGCGTGAATCACTGTCTCCAGGTGCTTTTTGGATAATATGGGCTTCAGCTTAGACAGACGCCTCAGCTGGAAAAAACAGGATTTGACGATCATGTTTACATGACTGTTGAGTTTCATGGAAGGATCCATTATCACTCCCAGATTTTTGACTTTTTGTTTTTCGGACAGGGGTAGAGCAGACAGGTCAATGCAGTGGTTTGAGGTTGTGTCATTGGGAAGGAACAATATGGCTTCAGACTTCTTATCATTGAAGCTTAAGAAATTTAAAGCCATCCAGTCCCTGATGTCAGCCAGGCAGTCGAGCAGAGGTTGAATAGAGCCTGTACCATTTTGTCTTAGGGGGAAGTAGATTTGACAGAGGTGAGGCACTAAATGAACTATATGTGCACATCAGTGAGCAACAAACAGCCCACCCTGATGCTTTTCTCATCACGGCTGGTGATTTCAACCAAGCAGATTTAAAGAGTGTTCTTCCAAAAACATACAGAAACATAAACTTTGCAACAAGAGGAAACAACACCCTGGACCAGGTTTACACCACCATGAAAAATTCCTACAGAGCCATCCCCCTCCCCCACATTGGTGCTTCTGACCATATCTGTGTTATGCTAAAGCCAGCATACAGGCCACTGGTGAAAGTCACAAAACCAGTCCGCAAGCAGATACGAGTGTGGCCAGAGGGGTCTTCAGAGGCACTCCAGGACTGTTTTGACACCACAGATTGGAGTATGTTCAAAGAAGCTGCTACCACAAACAACACCACATGTCTCCAGGAGTACTCAGACACTGTATGTTCATACATCACCAAGTGCATTGATGATGTAACCAACCTTAAAACCATCACTGTTCGGGCTAACCAGAAGCCATGGCTGACAGCTGAGGTTCACAGACTCCTGAAAGCCAGGAATGCTGCCTTCAAAGCGGGAGATCAGGTGGGCCTGAGGGCAGCCAGAAACAACCTGGACTGGGGCATCAGAAAGGCAAAGAGGCAGTATTCCGGGAAAATAGCTCACCGTTTCAAGGACAGCAGGGATACACGCAGTCTGTGGCAGGGAATACAGACCATCACAAACTACAAACCATCCCCCCAGACCTGTGACAGCTCAGCCTCTGCGCTGAATGAACTGAATGAGTTCTTTGCTCGGTTCGAGACAAGTAACAGCACACCAGCACATAAACTCCCCCCCTCTCCTGATGGCCAGGTGCTGACGCTGTCCTCAGACAGCGTAAGGCGATCATTCATCAAGATTAACGCCCGGAAGGCCTCTGGTCCTGACAACATACCTGGTCGTGTGCTGAAGGACTGTGCAGGGGAACTCGCAGCGGTCTTCACGGACATCTTTAACATCTCACTGAGCCAGGCCATCGTCCCCACCTGTTTCAAAGCCACCACCATCATCCCTGTCCCAAAGAAGGCAACGCCCGCCTCAATGACTATCGCCCAGTAGCACTCACCCCCATCCTGATGAAGTGCTTTGAACGGCTAGTCATGAAAAGCATCACATCTGTCCTCCCTGCCTCCCTGGATCCCTTCCAATTTGCATACCGACCTAATCGCTCAACCGACGATGCCATCTCCTCTGCCCTCCACACAGCTCTCACACATCTGGACACGAAGGACTCTTATGTTAGAATGCTGTTCATCGACTTCAGCTCGGCATTCAACACCATCATCCCCCAACAGCTCATCCATAAACTGGACAGTCTGGGGCTGAACACCTCAATGTGTAACTGGCTGCTAGACTTCCTGACCGGGAGACCACAGACAGTACGGATCGGGAGTAACACATCTAGCACCATCACATTGAACACAGGGGCCCCACAAGGATGTGTGCTGAGCCCCCTTCTATTCACCCTGCTAACACACGACTGCACACCATCGTACAGCTCCAACCACTTCATCAAGTTTGCGGACGACACAACAGTGGTAGGTCTCATCAGCAACAACGATGAGACGGACTACAGGAACGAGGTGAGCCGCCTGGCCTTGTGGTGCGGACACAACAATCTCACTCTCAACGTGGAGAAGACAAAGGAGATTGTTGTGGACTTCAGGAAGAGGGATGCCCAACATGCCCCTCTGACCATCAACAGCACCGCAGTGGAGAGAGTAGACAGCACCAAGTTCCTGGGAGTGCACGTCTCAAAGGACCTGTCCTGGAGCAGGAACACTGCAGCACTGGCAAAGAAGGCTCACCAGCGTCTCTACTTTCTCCGCAAGCTGAAAAGGGCTGGAGCTTCAACCCCCATCATGAGCACCTTCTACAGAGGTGCCATAGAAAGTGTCCTGACCAGCTGCATCACTGTGTGGTTTGGTGCATGTACTGCATCCTGCCGCAAGAGCCTCCAGCGCATTGTGAGAGCAGCTGAGAAGATCGTGGGCACCTCCTTGCCCTCACTGCAGGACTTACACAGCAAACGCCTCACTCGGAAAGCCCACTGCATGGCAGGTGATCCCACACACCCACTACACAGCTGCTTCAGACTGCTGCCATCAGGGAGGAGACTGAGGAGTCTCCAGGCTCGAACCAGCAGACTGAGAGACAGCTCTGTTCATCAGGCAGTCAGAATGCTAAACACTCTGCCTGCTCTGCCCCCCCTCCCATTTGAACTGCCTTAACACTAAAACTTTCTCACACATTACCACTCAACACAAAGTTTTTAACACTGGACTCTGTGTCATCAAACGGGTTATTCACTAAACTCTCGGTCATGTGCTCATACAGTTTGCACTACTTCTCATACTTGCACTAATGTTTGTATTACATCACTGCCTATAGTCATAATACTGTTTACATTCTCTGTTTACATTTATTAATACTGTTTACTTTTATTACTACTGCTTACATTTAATTACTACTGTTTACATTTACACTACTCTAATATCTACACCACTGCTGATACATATACAGTGTGCTCTGAACGGTCTTATTTAGGGATGCCCAATGTGCCTTACTGCATATGCCACTTTTTGCCTCTATAACAACATCAACTACTACCTCATACATATACTGTGTACATTAACTCATACGCTGCTTTGCCACTTTGCAAATGTCAATGCTAGAAACCTTTAGTTTATTTTAGTTATACTTTTTATACTCTTTTTTTATACTAGTATGCAAAAACTCAGGACAGTATTATGTTCATTAAATGTTTAATGTTTTAGTTTTAGTTTTAGAGTTGGTGTAAATTTTCATACTCTTATACCACTATGCAAAAACTCAGGACAGTGTTAGTTTTACTATTTTATGCTTATGTCTATTATTATATGTTTCAGTGTTTCAATGTTTAGATGTTTACTGTTGCACCGAGGGACTGAGAGAAACGCAATTTCGGTCCTGTGTATGTCCTGTACAGTACATATTGCAGATCTGACAATAAAGTTGACTTTGACTTTGACTNTTCCAGGAGCCGCAAGTGGCCTACGATCCTCAGAAATCGTGTCCAGCTTGCAGCTGAGCTCGCTAAGCATACGAGTCTGAGCGATCGAAGCAAAAATTAATCCTTCACGTAAGGCTGGCAGCTTTACTATGGCCGAAACTGCTGCCGCTGTCTTCCTAATTTGTCGATATCCTAAGTATCCACCGATTCCAAAAAGCAGAAACCCTGTTATCATAGATCCAATAATGTACACATCTTCTACGTCCTCCACGGACAATACAGACAGGCACATTTTCTTCCACTGCCCCCTGGAATCCATGACATACCCAGCTGCAAGGGTCCGTTCAGGGCATGACGGTTCTCCAGCACCCTGTCTCTTGGTCAAATTTCTTTTTACCAATTACTTTGAGAGATCAGCTGACTAAATGAGGGTGGAGACAGGTGTGGGTGCTTCACTTTTCCCACCTACATTTTTGTTGTTGGTCCAGGGATTCAAACCGGTGTTACACCATATTTTGTGACATATGCTGGTGAAGATTCTCAGTCGTCCAGGACATGATAAATCAAAAAAGGCGTTCAATACAAGATCAACTGGACTTTATTTGTTACAGAAGTCTTCTGTAACAAATAAAGTCCAGTTGATCTTGTATTGAACGCCTTTTTGACACATTTTGTGACCTATCACATACTGTATTTGACCATAGGTGTTGCGTTTTTGCACCGTATTTTGCCAGAACTTGGCCTCGAAGAAGAGTATGCTACGCTAAAAACGTAAGCTTTGGAAAAGAGAGAGAGATAGAGAGGGAGGGAGGGGGGAGAATAAACGCAAAAGGAAAATGAAGGAAAAAGCCGAGCAAACCGAGGTCTTTGTTGAAGCAAACTTTTTCTGCTGATTCTCTCCTTCCACAAAAAATAAATAAAAAGTAAGATCTGACCAGTAATATCATGATTATTATGGAAATATGAACCAAACTGTTTCTGCCGACTCTTTACTTCCTCTAAGGAATAAAAATTAACATCTGACCACTGATATCATGAGTATTATTTAAATATAGATGGTCACAGAATATGGTAGCACTTATCATATACTGTATTGTGACCACACTGTAACTTATAGAAAAACAACAAATACTTGAACAAAACTGTTTCAGAAGACTCTTTACTTCCTCTAAGTAAATTAAAATTAACATCTGACAACTAATATAAAGAATAATATTCAAATATAGAAGGTCACAGAATATGGTAGCACTTGTCATATATTGTGACCACACTGCAACTTAATAATAATAATAATAATAATAATACCACACTGCAACTTATGGAAAAACAATAAATACTTGAACAAAACTGTTTCTGCTGACTCTTTACTTCCTCCAAGTAAATAAAAATTAACATCTGACCACTAGTATCATGAGTATTATTTAAATATAGAAGGTCACAGAATATGGTAGCACTTCATATATTGTGACCCACACTAACTTGTAGAAAAACAATAAATACTTGAACCAAATTATTTCAGAAGACTCTTTTACTTCCTCTAAGTAAATAAAAATTAACATCTGACCACTAATATCATGAGTACCGTTATTACTAAAATATAGATGGTCACAGAATATGGTAGGACTTATCATACATTGTGACCACACTGCAACTTATAGAAAAACAATAAATACTTGAACCAAACTGTTTCTGTTAACTCTTTACTTCCTCCAAAGAATAAAAAGTAATACTTGAATTGTGGTTTCAAAATATTTACTGAAATGTCTTAATACAATAAACATCATTAAATAAAAAAGTTATATTAGGTATGTGCAATACACTTTACAACCAGAAAAGTATCAATCAAACACCACCAGAAGTTTGAAAACTATAAGCTAATAAAATATTTAAAACTTTATAGCTTTTATAGCAAACATAGCTTGTTAAACTGCCTGCAAAATTATATATTTATTATGGGAATCACCTTGAATCGTTAACTTTCCCCTTGTTTTTCTATAAGTTGCAGTGTGGTCACAATATATGATAAGTGCTACCATATTCTGTGACCTTCTATATTTGAATATTATTCATGATATTAGTGGTCAGATGTTAATTTTTATTTACTTAGAGGAAGTAAAGGTTCATCTGAAACAGTTTGGTTCAAAAATGTGTTGTTTTTCTATAAGTTACAGTGTGGTCACAATATATGATAAGTGCTACCATATTCTGTGACCATCTATATTTAAATAATACTCATGATATCAGTGGTCAGGTGTTAATTTTTATTCCTTAGAGGAAGTAAAGAGTTGGCAGAAACAGTTTGGTTCATATTTCCATAATAATCATGATATTACTGGTCCGATCTTACTTTTTATTTATTTTTTGTGGAAGGAGAGAATCAGCAGAAAAAGTTTGCTTCAACAAAGACCTCGGTTTGCTCGGCTTTTTCCTTCATTTTCCTTTTGCGTTTATTCTCCCCCCTCCCTCCCTCTCTCTCTCTCTCTCTCTTCCAAAGCTTACGTTTTTAGCGTAGCATACTCTTCTTCGAGGCCAAGTTCTGGCAAAGTACGGTGCAAAATGCAACACAGTTGCAAAAATGCCACACTGCCCCCTATGGTCACAATATATGATAGGTCACAGAATATGGTGTAACACCGGCAACCTTCCAATCATAGGATTGTTTTACAATCTTGGTGCCATGGTTGGTACCAAGGTTATGGGTAATTTATGGATGACCCATGAATCATCCTGCATGCAAAATCCTTCCTTTTATTTTGAAACCTGTCTCCGTTTATATTCTGAAAGTGAGTTTCCATCAGAAGCTTCCTGTTACAGAAGAACCTCTGAACTGGTACGCAGAGTTCATGGGAAATACAAAACATTTTCACAACTGTTCTGAGAAGGTTCATTATTTACATGACTCAAATATATTTAGTTTCTAAAAAGTTAAATTTTTTAAGGACTAAAATCAAGTATTTTTGGATTTTGTGTTGATGGCTTTTTTCATTAATAACAGATGTTTTTTTTTTTTTTACTTCTGTCATTATTCTTTTGCTTTCATTTGGATGATTATCTTCCCTATTGAGTACCGCATAAATGGCAATCATCTAGTTGCACAATAGTCGTGTGTAAACCCTTGAACAATTATTAGCTGTTTAGCGTTTAATACTTTTATTTTTACATGCTTTTATTCATCAAAAGTTTTGTTGTTTTTATAGTCTGGAATGGCATATTCGCAGCAGCATCATGAGAAATGCTTCAATCATAACATGAGAGCAGAGGAGGAGCGAAATGCTAAAGAAAAATGCCATACCATGATTTTGATGAAACGGGCAAAACTTCTTCAGGAACTGGCAGAACTGGATACCCTTGTAAGTAATGCAGCTAAACATTTTGCATGTGCACCAATTGATTGTTGTAATTTTTTATTGCATATGTATCTCTCAGCGAGAAGGTTGCCGGTTCAAATCCCGGTCCGGGGGCCTTTCTGGGTGGAGTTTGCATGTCCTCCCCGTGCATGCGTGGGTTTCCTCCGGGTACTCCGGTTTCCTCCCACAGACCAAAAACATGCACGTTAGACTGATTGGTGACTCTAAATTGACCCTGAGTGTGAGTGAGAGTGGATGGTTGTTTGGTGTGAGTGAGACAGGTCCCTCTTGTAAATGAGTCCCATTTTTTCACTCACCAGAAAAGTTTAGTTTAGTGGTAACTTTCCTTGTTTGCATAGCACTTAGTAAAACAATGTGTTCAGGTTTGATCAATAACTGCATATTAGAAATCATCAACATAGGGGAATGTTGTTTTCTGGTTTTCTTTTAAGATTGCAATTGAGTTTTTTTAATATCTTATATATTTTTTCTTGCTTTATTTCACAAATAAATTCCCAGCTGGACAATACCCCTGAAGTGGATACTCAACATAAAGATTTTCAGGTATATTTACAATTTAAACTTGAAAAAGAAAGTTATTATAATATTAAAATAGTAATATTTTGTATGCATTCAAGAAATTTATGATACTGACAAGGATGGTGTTCTAACAAAGGAAAATTTGAAAATACAGTGTGTAATAAACTTCTCTTGTATAGCCACTATCTTCAGATGGCTCATTCCTGGATAACTCAATGCTTGATGATGCATCAGATGAACAGCAAGAAGCAAGCACAATGGTAAAACTGGAAGGCTTGCTTCATTTAAAAACAAGACCGGTCTTTTGACAGTTCAATGCATGCAATGTGTTACAGTATGAAATAAATTAAATTGAAATAACATAAATTTTCATAGTACTCTTCAAAAGTACACCACATAGTTTACTTTGTAGTTAGAAACTATATTTAACAAAATGTTATTTTCAAATTATCAGATTTTCTATACCAGTGTGACATTTGCTGTTTCTGATTGCTTTTATTGTTTTTGTACCGAGTTATTTTGGGTCTTGAAAGTCTTTTTTTTTTCATCTTTGTATTTTTAGGCAACAGCTTCTCCTACGTCATCAGTTCATCAAACATTTGGGAATCATTCAGCAGATTACTCAAAAACAAGGTCTTCAAGAATAAAACAGGTATCATCCAAAATATATTTTGTTTTTATTTGGCTTTCAATTTCAGGAGAAAACATTGTTTTGAATATCTTAGCCCTGTTTTGCAACTTGAGGTGATTTTTTTTTTACCCCCTAAAGGCCACTGTTTATATGGAAACTTCTCTTGATGAATCAGACAACACAGACTATAATGATGCTGACTATGCTCCACATCCTGAAGATAGTTGTTCCTCTGACTTTGACGAAGAGAGTCTTTGTCCAACTGCAAAAAAGCCTCTGCCTTCTTTGCCTTCTCAACTTTCATCTGCAACAAAACAAGACGATGGTTCAGAAAGTCCTATAGACATAGAAAGCGGAAGCTCCAAGAAGAGAAACACAAGCTCACCTAAAAAGAGAAAGATTTCATCCAATAGTTCAAAAAAGAGCAATTCAAACACTCCAAAAAAAAGCAGAGTTGATCAGATTTCTAACTCAATCAAAGTGCTCCCTCCATCAAATACTGAACAACGCCGTGTGTATAACAAGAAGAACTACTGTCTATACTGTCTTCAGCCTGTATCCAAAATTGCCCGACACCTGGATGCTGTTCATAAGAATGTCAAAGAGGTTGCTCTTGCATTTAAGTATTCAATGCATTCAAAAGAGAGACGAAATAGCTTGAACATTCTTAGAAGACGTGGAAACTTTGCTCACAATGCAAGTATTGTGAAGAAGGGAGCTGGGGAGCTACAGGCCTGCTATAGACCACGAAAGTCTAAAAGTGGTCTGAATTTCATTCATTGTTGTCATTGTCAGGGACTTTATTCCAAAAGAACATTGTGGAAACACGTAAAAAGATGCCCAGCAAAGAAGGAAAGTGACAATGAATCCAGTAATGAAAAGTTGCGTGTTCAATCCATCTGTGCACTGAAAACTGCTGTTGCTCGTGATGTTAGTGTGGGCTTTAAAAGTGTGATGTCTCGCATGATATTTGATGAGATAACTCAGTTGATCCAAAATGACCAACTTCTTTTGCAATTTGGACAACATTTATATGATCTTAATGGCTCAAGAAAAAACAGACATGACCACATAAGGCAGAGACTTAGAGAACTTGGACGATTGTTACTTGTAGCTCGGAAAAAGAAAAACATCCAAAGGGCAGAGGAATTAATTTATCCTGCAAACTTTAATAATTTGATATCTGCAGTGAAAGAATTGGCTGGGTACAATCCAGAGAAAAATACATTTACCAAACCTACATTGGCCCTGAAAATTGGCAACAGTCTAGGAATAATATGTGAGCTTGTGGAAACTGACAACTTGACCTCAAAAGACAGAAACTGGAGTCTTGTAGAATTTGCTCGAGAATTCAAGACCATCAAAAACTTCAGATGGAAAGGACTGATAACAAGAGGTGCAACAACCACCATGAGAGAGTCTAAATGGAATGCACCACAAATTTTACCTTTGACTGAAGACGTCAAATGTTTGGATAGCCACATGGAGAGTGTAAAAGCCAGTGCTGAGAAAATACTGAGATTAAATCCCTCTGCTAACAGCTATGCAGTGCTTGCCAAAGTGATACTTGCTCAAGTGATCATTTTTAACAGAAGAAGAGAAGGAGAAGTATCAAGAATGGAGTTGTCCACCTTTAAAGAAAGAAAACAAACTGATGTCAATGAGGACATTGCTGTTTGTCTGTCCCCACTTGAGAACAAGATGTGTGATTTCTTCACCAGAGTAGAAATCCGTGGAAAACGAGGAAGAGGAGTTCCTATTCTCTTAAAGCCATCAATGGTCTCAGCAATGGAGCTCCTTGTGGAAAGTCGAGAATTGTGTGGAGTCCCCAAAGAGAACATCTACATGTTTGCTAGACCAGGAGCATTATCAGCTTACAGAGGAGGAAACTGCATCCAAATATTTGCAAAACAAAGTGGTGCCAAACATCCGGAGGTACTAACGTCAACAAAGCTTCGGAAGCATATAGCAACAATGTCACAGGTGCTTAATCTTCAAGAAAATGAAGTAGACCAACTTGCAGACTTTTTGGGTCATGATATACATGTGCACAGAAAATACTATCGCCTACCTGAAGGAACCCTTCAACTAGCTAAGATGAGCAAAATGCTTTTGGCAGTAGAGAAGGGAACTCTCTCACAGTATAAAAATCAAACCCTCGATGACATTGAGATTAATCCTGAAGGTAAGCCTGAAAATTTGATTTGGATCCAGTATGTACAGTATTATCTTAACATAATTAATTGTTGGTAAATAAAGTTTAAGAACCACATTAATCAGTTATCAAACTGAGAGACTGCAAAACTGCAGCTAATGTATTGTTTGCAATCCTATGATACGTCTGTGCAGCTTTAAGGGATAACATTTGTGTATGGGTGCAAGAGTAATGTAAGAAATCTGATCTGTTAGTGGTTTTATTTTTCAACAAAAATTGCACGTGATCCTTTTTTTCTCAAATTACTTGCAACTTATCTTCAGAAAGAATTGAATCACAAGATCTGGATTCCTCAAGTGATGAGCAGGAGTCCTTTTATTCAGCCACGGAGGCAACAGAAACTTCAGCCACGGAGGCAACGGAAACACAAGTGAATGAGATGACAGATGAGGATACCAATAAGGCACCAGAGACAACATCTTCATCTTCCATTTCCTCTTGTTCTCGTCAAAAACATGGTAAATAAATAGTTGTTGGCTTGTCTTGAGCTTTTTTACCAACTGCTGTTTTCTGTCAAAAACTCATTCTATAGTTCACAAAAAAGTTACATCATGTCATCTGGACGGTTTCTTTTTTGGAAGAAAAGGTTTAATCTTTCATCTGAAGGACTTAATCAGTCTGAGGCCTACCAACAGGGTATGTCATACCAAGCACATTGTTGATGTGTTTCAAACCAGTCTGCTGTTGAGTTCCCAGGCATAATGACTTTACACATGCAAAATGGAGGACCATCAGTCTAAAGCAGTTAATCATAGTGCATAACAACACTGAACTCAACAGCAGACTGGTTTGAAACAAGTCAACAAGTCAACAAGGTGCTACTTAATACAATAGACAGGGTCTATTGTATTAAGTAGCACCTTGTTGACTTGTTTCAAACCAGTCTGCTGTTGAGTTCAGTGTTGTTATGCACTATGATTAACTGCTTTAGACTGATGGTCCTCCATTTTGCATGTGTAAAGCAATTATGCCTCAGACTGATGGAAGTCCTTTGGATGAAGGATAAAACATTTCCTTTAAAAAAAAAAGAAACCCTCCGGATGATACAGTTTAACTTTTTTGTATGTAATTTATTTACCTGAATGATTACGCTTACTTTCATTTTTCTTTATATAGTTATTTTTCAAACAATAATGCACCTTTTGAATAGGATTCTATCATGTTTTTAACATTGCTTTGTTGTTTGCTCTTTCATATACACATATGTGCAGCTTTGATCATAACTATAATTTGACACTGGCTAGAAATGTATTGCTGATGTCACAGGATGAGATGTCCACTTGGGTTGTGCATAAAATCAATTTAAGTTTTGAAGTTGATTTTTGCTCCAACAATCACAAAAAGTAAAAAGAAGTGAAGACTAGATGTATATCTATATATTTGTGTATATATGTGTATATATGTATGTGTATATATATATATATATATATATATATATGTGTATGTGTGAAAAGCTCATTTAAAAAGTCTTCAGTGAATCCAAAATGCTGCTACCAGTGTCTTAACTGGAGTTAGTAGGAGAGATCATATCTCTCCAGTTTTAGCTTCTCTCCAATGGCTCCCTGTTGAGTCCAGAATTGAATTCAAAATGTTACTTCTAATCTATAAAGTCTTTGAAACACTGATTGAGAACTAGCCAGAGGTGCATTACTTGTCTATTTTGTTATGGCAGCATATCTTTATTTTAATTTCATGTTGTGTGTTACGTAGGTGATGCTTGTATTATTTTCTGCTCTTTGTTTTGTGGGATGTTTCTTGTTCTTACTTGCCTTAGGAAAATGGATTAAAATTAGCTTTTGTACTAACTCTGGCATATTTACATTGATGCTAACTGCTGACATGTTGTATTGTCTTAATTTAAATAAATAAATAAATAAAATGAAATTTAAATTAAAGCCCTCAACAGCCTAGCTCCATCTTAAATTGGAGATCTTATTGTTCCAGATTTTCCTAATAGAGCACTTCTCTCTCACACTGAAGGCTTATTCGTGGTTCCTACCTAGAGTTTCCAAATGCAGAATGGGAGGAAGATCTTTCAGTTATCAGGCTCCTTTCTTGTGGAACCAACTTCCAGTTTCGGTCTGTGAGGTTGACAACATTGTCCAGTTTTAAGACTAGACTATCATTTTTGATAAATCCTATAGTTAGGGTTGGCTTATAATATGCTGCCATAGGCTTAGACTACTGGAGGATAGATTGACCTGATTTCTTAAAATGATTTCTTGAAATTGAATAGTTTTCATTTGATACTATTTATATCATGTGATTCTTGATCTGCCATTGTGTATCTGTTCCTCTGCCTTGTTCTTACCAAACCCAACTGGTTAAAGCAGATGCTACTTGTCCTGAGCCTGGTTCTGCTAAAGGTTTCTTCCTCATGAGGGAGTTTTTCCTTACCACTGTCACCCTCAGATAATGGAAAAACAAATATTATAAATATGCAAACATGTTACATTTTGCAAGCATGATGTCACCCCTCTGCCTCATATGAGCTGCAACTGAATTCTTAAGAGAAAATTACAATAAAACTGATACCAGACAGAAGCATCAATGATGACAATCATCTTCATCAACAATTCTTTCTTTCTACATATTGACTGCAGTTCCAGTAATTTCTTTAAAAATTGTTTCCAAACCCATTCTAAATCTAATGTAGGGTGGGGGTTTGCTAACATAAATCAAATATTTTTATACACAGCTTTTGCAGTGTTCTGAAGTAGTGTATGCCATCTATGTTGTAGATGAAATGATTTTTTAAAAATATTATGGTCTTTACATTTGTTCTTCACAGGCAACCAGGGGAATGCTAAACGTAAGTGGGAAGACACAGAGGTGCGTGCAGTTGAAAGACACATGATGAATTTCATCCACACATGCAAGGTACCTCAGAAAATACACTGCCTTCAGTGCATCAAGGCAGAACCAAATGCACTCAAGGACAGAAACTGGACTGGGGTAAAAAATTACGTCCGAAACCGGATCACTGCCTTGAAGAGAATGGCTTGTGCCAAAGATTAATTAGTCATTTGTGATTTTCAGTCTAGTGTAGGCATTTTGACATGTTATGTTAAACTTAATCAAGTACAGGTATGTAGATTTTTATTGATTGTACTTTTTCTCCTTTTTCTTCTCTACTTTTTTCTTGATATAATGTTTGGGGTTTGAGCAGAAAAGGGATAATCTGAACATGTTTGAAGTGATAATTTGTCAAATAGTTTTCAATAGTTAGTTTCGTATCTGCTGAAATGTCAGTCATGGATCACAGAGTATGGTGAAAGAGTTAAGTCTTCATCAGGATTAGTCTATCGGGTAGCCAAATGAGTACCCGTTTTTCTTTTTTAGACTTGCAAAACTACTTCCTCAAAAATAACATATCGATATAAAAGAATCAGCATCAGTTAAAGTCAATGCATTTTTGCATGACATTAAAGCCCCCCATATAGCTCTGCATACGTCCATACGTAGCTGTACGCACATACTACGCAGAGGTGCAAGTTTACCCTTGATGGCATGTACGTGCAAAGCTCAAATTTTACGACCGCATACGCAAACGCGTTGTCGCACAATAAACTGCCCGGTGCCGGACTATTTTGTATGCGACACAAATGTAATGAATCCCCCTTCTTCATCCCTGATCTGGCTTTTTCTTTAGTTTTTTTGCCAAAAGGCAGTGATTGATTTCTCTTCCGTTGACACCATGACTGAAATGATGAGTGAATTAAACTCAGGTCCAGCATGGCTGCAGAAAGTTCTGCAGATTTCCTGGTGTGCTGGTCTGATGTATGGGCTGCACGACCAGAGCTCCATTTTTTTTAGGACTTTTTAACAACATATAAACAGAACACCGTTATGGCTGCAGCTACCAGCTCGCGCCTCCCCCGACCTGTCAATCAAATCAGTAGGCATGTCAGCAAATGACAATCAGCAACCTCAATTTGTCCCGTAGGTAAACGCTCTGCACTGCAGCTGCTCAAATGATGTCAAGAATTTGTTGCAAAAACACGAGAATGAACTCGAGACTGTACTCTGAGGTGTGGGGATGAACTGACTGCGTACAGTACGCGCGTACGGACACGCGTACAGATGTACGCAGAGCTATGAGTGAGCCTTTAGTTTATCTGTTTTCAGTTTGTGTGCTAAGCACAAACTATTTGCCTACAATGATGAGGCAGCAAACTTATCGATCTGACTGAGTAAACTTTAGGACTGACTAAATGTACTTATCTTCTGGCAGAATAATATATTCAGCAGCCTTAACATAAGTAGTTTATGCATGGTCTATCTATGCTCTACACATAAACATTTGCATAGTAACATGGACACCGGCTGAGAATAAAATGACAAACTTTATTAACAAAATGGTGCCATCCAAAAATATAAAGGGTTAATATTAAGTAAGTAGCATTCTTTGACACCAGTGTGTTGTTTTTGAGAAAGTTGTTTTATAGAATTAAAAAAAAACTTGTTTGTTAACCATTAGTATAGCCTAGACAAAGACATATACAGTACTGTATGTTCTTCATACTTGGTGCTCTATGACTGATGTAACAGTGGATAAGGTGCTAACTATTCATAACAATTTTATTGAAAATTACCTCAACGGTTATCTTTTTAATTTGTTAGTGAAGACACTTGTATCATTGCAGAACCCCATACGCGTAAGGACTGACACTAGACTGGGTTTAAAAAATGCATCAAAAATTGAATGTGTGAATTGAATTGTGTCCCAAATAATGATTGAAGTTTTTGTTTTGATGTAATATTTGAAATTAATATGTTGAACACAAAACACACTAGCCCAGTGAAAGTGTATTTTTGTTGCCCAAAGCCTGACCTGATGATTCATGTTTATTTGAATTGCAGAGTGTTTCAATAGAGTTCTGAAATTGTTAGTAAAAAACAAAACAAAAAGTTAATCATTTTTTGTTGGAATTATTTTTCTTCTGTGCGTATTTCTTGGGCTGACATTGTCTCAAATTTCACATGATTTAATACTAAACAAATCTGAAATAAGACTATAAATTTGTTACATCTTTTGGAAAAATATTTTTGATATGTTTAACCAATCATCTTTAGCCTCAAGCTGGTCCATAAAATCCAATAGGTTGGTCTCTAGTTAAACTACTAAACGTTAGGAAAAATTTATATGAGAGTAAAATACATTTATTCATGATTTTCATTTATTGAAGAAAAATCTATTTCAAGAGAGTGATATAAAGGAATATTTTGGGGGGATTTTTTGGGGGAGGGGGAAACATCTTGTGAACATATATTCAATAAAAAATATTATGCAAGTGCTGTACTTAAGCAGCTGCTCGGCTGAGACGAGCTGGTCTGAGCAGCTCAGTCCTCAACTCCTTCTACAGGTGTGCAGTGGAGAGCATCCTGTGCTCCAGCATCAATGTGTGGCATGGTGGCTGCACAGTTGCAGAGAGGAAAGCTCTACAGAGAGTGGTGAAAGCTGCACAGAAGTCTGTAGGAGTCAGTCTCCCCACCATCACAGACATTTACACCTCCAGATGCAGGAAAAGAGCCACCTGCATCATGAAAGACCTCACTCACCCAGCACATCTCACTCTTCGCTCCACTCCCCTCAGGACGGAGGTTGAGGAGCATCAAATGTAGAACCACTAGACTGAGGAACAGCTTCTACCCTGAGGCTGTCAGACTCATGAATAAATAAATAATAAGAATAAACACTGCAAAATATCACATCATGCTGATGCTGATCTGTTTCTTGTTGCTGCGTTCATCTGTGACCATCTGCTCATACAGACTTGTGTTCGTGCTGCTGTTTATAATGATGTTTTTCTACTACATTAGGGCTTAGTGTATTACTAGCTGATGTCTCTCTTAGTTAATCCTAGATGTTATTACTGTTTTTCTCTTGCATTTGTTGTTAGATGTAACTGGGACCCTGTGTACATAATCTCGTTTTCATCACATGTACCACATGCGGTGCAAATGACAATAAAGACTCTCTGACTCTGTGACTCTGACTCTGAAAACATCAATGTCTGAGGTCCAACTATGAACTAAAACAGAGTTTATCACACATCAACAGAAGTGGCTCAGAATTAGTTCAAACAATGGTCTTTAAGTTTGTTCAGATTATCTAACTTCAGGCTAGATAACAGACTGCTGAACCAAATTAAGGTTAAAAAAACTACTTTTGGCACAAAGCTAAACAGTAGAGCTAGAAAAGATAAAAGGAAATTCTACTATTGATGATCTAGAGTACTTTCTGTATGTCTTCACATTTGCATTGCTGCTCATACAGTATATTGTGCAGCATTTATTTTTGGGTTGTTTTGAACAAGGTTTACCTAATTCAAAAGTCAAGAACAACCAGCCAGGTCAATAAAAACTAATACAAGGTTGCATATTTGTAGTACACTGTTTTGTTCATATTACATATGTTTTGAAATAGATGTAGATGAAACAATGACTCGTCCCCAAAGGGATTTAAGGTACCCAAAGGTGACTTTAATCAGTTTGTGTATCTGTGTAAACCTATGTAAAACTTTCTTAGATAGAGACCTTTACTGAGCTGCTTTTCTACATATGTGAATGTTCCTGTAAAGTGTCCTGAGACAACTTTGTTGTGATTTGGACTTTTTAAATAAACAGAATTGAATTGAAGTCTCCAAAGGGATATAAGGTATCCATAGGTGACTTTGATCAGTTTATGTATCTGTGTAAATCTAAAGTCCCCAAAGGGATATAAGGTACCCAAAGGTGACTTTAATCAGTTTGTGTATCTGTGTAAATCTAAAGCCCCCAAAGTGATACAAGGTTCCCAAAGGTGACGTTAAGCAGTTTGTGTATTTGTGTAAATCTAAAGTCCCCAAAGGTGACTTGAATCAGTTTGTGTATCTATGTAAATCTGAAGTCCCCAAATGGATATAAGGTCCCCAAAGGTGACTTTAATCAGTTTGTGTATCTGTGTAAAACTCAAGTCCCCAAAGTGGATGAAAAAATTCTCCGGTCCCCAATGTGAGGGTAAAAAACAATTTTATCAAAAAATGATTTAAACAAAATTTTCAGGTGACCTTTGTTTTCAGTAAATTTAGAGTAAAAAAAATCACTTAGCAGCTTGTCCCTAAACCATTCAGAAAGGGGTGTCCCCTAAAGTAGGGAGTTAAAACATGCGTCCCCAATGTGGACCTAGGTAAGTTATGTGTGTGTCTGTCTGTGTGTGTGTGTGTGTGTGTGTCTGTCTGTGTGTGTCTGTGTGTGTGTGTTTCCTGCAGGGGGCAGTGTTTCTCCACCAAACTCATACAAATTGAAGAATAAATGTTTTTAATATCAGTGAGAATATTTCAGTATTTGTTGACGCATCACGACTTCCTGTTTCAGTCGTTGTAAACTTTTTAGCGGGGTGTTTACTTATTTTGGAGCCAACATTAAAGGGGTAGTTCAAACCCTTTTGAAGTGTGGTTTTAAGGAAAGGTCATTAATTGTGATCCAGGTCATATCCTGCATGAATACTGGAATATTTCTGCACAGAAAAATACTAAATACTCTAAACACTGGTGATGATTTGTTCATAAAATATTGTTGGCATGAGCCGCTCTCATTTTATTTAACATTTTCTCTGCAGTTTTTATTTATAGCTATTATTTCAGTGTATCAAATATCAGATCAAGCAAAGCAGGCCCACATTAGAATAAAACCTCTACTGTGTTTTAGTATAATAAAGAGCTTTTCCTTAAATTTGTCATTTTCCAAGAGATTTACTCAAATTTTATTTATCTACTAAACTGCAACCCTCATGAAGCTTTTCTCGTGTTATTTATTTGTATTGCTATAAAAAGGCGTTTGCATGAAACGCAGTGAGATTTTGAGATCGTTGTTTTAAAACTGTATTAATCGTCAAAATGTTCTGATTAATTATCTTTTCAATACGGTCAAAATTAAACTGTTTGTCCAAACTGAGGTTCTTTAAGGAGCTGTCCACAACAAGTTAGGCTGATTGATTAGTAATATTCATAAATACAGGTACTGTATTATTTACATTATTATTGTTGTTCATAGTGTTCCACTAAACCCTACTTTAAAATGTTTTGAATACATATAGTGTGTAATTTACTTACTTTGGTAAGTAAGAAAGTGTGATTCCTTTAATATAACTTTAAAAACTGGTTTAATTTGTTTTACTCAGGGTAACCTTCCAAAATACTCCCACAATGCACTGGTGGTCCAGGCCATGAAGACCAACCTGACAGACCCCGACATGCACGTGCTGTTCTTTGACGTGGAGGCGCTGATCATCCAGCTTCTGACGGAGGAAGCACAAAGACCGAACCCCATGCTGGTGTCCCCCGAGACGCTGCAGAAGAGCCAGGCGGGGGCCGACAAGGGGGGGTCCTTCTTGGCCAACAAAATCTTCAAACAGGTTCGTGAACTCATCACTACTTACTAAACCTGGTATATTAGTACTTACTAAAGCCTGCTATATTAGTACTTACTAAAGCCTGGTATATTAGTACTTACTAAAGCCTGGTATATTAGTACTTACTAAAGCCTGGTATATTAGTACTTACTAAAGCCTGCTATATTAGTACTTACTAAAGCCTGGTATATTAGTACTTACTAAAGCCTGGTATATTAGTACTTACTAAAGCCTGGTATATTAGTACTTACTAAAGCCTGCTATATTAGTACTTACTAAAGCCTGGTATATTAGTACTTACTAAAGCCTGCTATATTAGTACTTACTAAAGCCTGCTATATTAGTACTTACTAAAGCCTGCTATATTAGTACTTACTAAAGCCTGGTATATTAGTACTTACTAAAGCCTGGTATATTAGTACTTACTAAAGCCTGGTATATTAGTACTTACTAAAGCCTGGTATATTAGTACTTACTAAAGCCTGGTATATTAGTACTTACTAAAGCCTGGTATATTAGTACTTACTAAAGCCTGGTATATTAGTACTTACTAAAGCCTGGTATATTAGTACTTACTAAAGCCTGGTATATTAGTACTTACTAAAGCCTGGTATATTAGTACTTACTAAAGCCTGGTATATTAGTACTTACTAAAGCCTGGTATATTAGTACTTACTAAAGCCTGGTATATTAGTACTTACTAAAGCCTGGTATATTAGTACTTACTAAAGCCTGGTATATTAGTACTTACTAAAGCCTGGTATATTAGTACTTACTAAAGCCTGGTATATTAGTACTTACTAAAGCCTGGTATATTAGTACTTACTAAAGCCTGGTATATTAGTACTTACTAAAGCCTGGTATATTAGTACTTACTAAAGCCTGGTATATTAGTACTTACTAAAGCCTGGTATATTAGTACTTACTAAAGCCTGGTATATTAGTACTTACTAAAGCCTGCTATATTAGTACTTACTAAAGCCTGGTATATTAGTACTTACTAAAGCCTGGTATATTAGTACTTACTAAAGCCTGGTATATTAGTACTTACTAAAGCCTGGTATATTAGTACTTACTAAAGCCTGCTATATTAGTACTTACTAAAGCCTGCTATATTAGTACTTACTAAAGCCTGGTATATTAGTACTTACTAAAGCCTGGTATATTAGTACTTACTAAAGCCTGGTATATTAGTACTTACTAAAGCCTGGTATATTAGTACTTACTAAAGCCTGGTATATTAGTACTTACTAAAGCCTGGTATATTAGTACTTACTAAAGCCTGGTATATTAGTACTTACTAAAGCCTGGTATATTAGTACTTACTAAAGCCTGGTATATTAGTACTTACTAAAGCCTGGTATATTAGTACTTACTAAAGCCTGGTATATTAGTACTTACTAAAGCCTGGTATATTAGTACTTACTAAAGCCTGGTATATTAGTACTTACTAAAGCCTGGTATATTAGTACTTACTAAAGCCTGGTATATTAGTACTTACTAAAGCCTGGTATATTAGTACTTACTAAAGCCTGGTATATTAGTACTTACTAAAGCCTGGTATATTAGTACTTACTAAAGCCTGGTATATTAGTACTTACTAAAGCCTGGTATATTAGTACTTACTAAAGCCTGGTATATTAGTACTTACTAAAGCCTGGTATATTAGTACTTACTAAAGCCTGGTATATTAGTACTTACTAAAGCCTGGTATATTAGTACTTACTAAAGCCTGGTATATTAGTACTTACTAAAGCCTGGTATATTAGTACTTACTAAAGCCTGGTATATTAGTACTTACTAAAGCCTGGTATATTAGTACTTACTAAAGCCTGGTATATTAGTACTTACTAAAGCCTGGTATATTAGTACTTACTAAAGCCTGGTATATTAGTACTTACTAAAGCCTGGTATATTAGTACTTACTAAAGCCTGGTATATTAGTACTTACTAAAGCCTGGTATATTAGTACTTACTAAAGCCTGGTATATTAGTACTTACTAAAGCCTGGTATATGTATTA
>JBBPBX010023000.1:18188-40914 GCA_038048925.1 Garcialebias charrua | reverse complement strand
TCTCCGCGTGCACGCGCAGGTTGATGGAAGAGGTGGAATTCATCATATTTACGCAGCTCATTTACACACTTTTCCTGAGGATAGAAGAGTTTGTTGAATCTGACGTGGCATGTTCGTACGAAGCGTTCGTACGAACAAAAGTAAGAGAAATTTAGGATAAAAATACGAACATGTTCGTGCATGAGGCCCATTGTTCTCACGAAGGTAGGTGAACACATAGGGATGTTGACATTTCATCAGCAGCTGCTGCCATTTTCTTCTCAAACTGCTGTGACGAGTTTTTAATTTTTGTCGATGCGGTTTGAAGAGACAATTTTAAGAAAAACTGATCAAAGAAAATCACCCGAATTTTTGTAGTGACCCCTTAAATGGATAAGCTGCCATGAAGAACATTATTTTATCTGCCCTTGTTCCAAAATTGATAATGATTTGGTTGAGGAGCTTTGTTTACAAAACAGATGTCCACTTGGTTTTTAAATTGTTCTAATTTCCTTACTTTCTAAGACATATTAAGTTGATTTGATGCTGCAGTTTGCCTTTTAATATTAATTTATACCTTTTCTGCTACTTTAGAATAGGCTATTATTAAGTTTTATTAGGTTTTTAGAATATATTTGCAACCTATGGAAAAAGTAGTAATGTGAAGGTAATTGATTTTACAATTTTATGTTGATTATTGTAGCATCAATTTTCTAATTTTTTTTCCTAGTTTCTGCACTCTCAGCACCTGAATGAAGCACCACTCCAACCATGGGTGATTCTAAGTTCCACGGGCTAAGTAGACTCTGCACACTGCACATGCATGGCTGGCATTGCAGAGTCTTGTACACATGTTGGTGCACTACTGTTCACAATTGAAGCCGCTGTGCAGATACGGGGGACTAAAACAGTCACAGATGCACCAGCATATTGGATGATGCCTAGTAATGTCAACAAGGTTCAAGCAGAGGTGTGTTACAACATTGACTTTTCCACAGGTGCGGCAAAGAGAAACGCCCTTGACAAATTCATACGAGGAGATAAAACAAAGGAGGGCATGTGTACCGGTACTCATGCCAGTGATCAAACTCTATGTCTGCATACACCCACACTTTCAGACCTGTCACCCTTACTAGAAAATTTACACAAACATAGCAAGGCTGTTTGTCTGTCTGGGATGGAGGACTATTACAAACAATATGCAGACCCTGTTAAGCCTGTTGTAGTACCAAAACCTTTGCTGCAGCTTCGTGACCCAGGCAAGTTTGGGTGCGAATTGTCTGTTCTGCAGCAGCACTGTTACACCCTCAGAAACAGCAGTGACAGAGGCACAAGCAACTGCAGTGGAGCATCATACACGATGGCAACGTAGCTCACCTGTCTGGAACATGAGAGCAGGAAGAATAACAGCTTCTAATGCCTATGCTGTTATGTCCACCAGTGTCACCAGACCAGCTCTGTCTGCTGTGCGCAATGTGTGCTACCCCAGAAAAACAACAAGCACAGCTGCCATGAACTGGGGGATCGATAATGAAACGCAAGCAAGGGAAACGTATGTCAAACTGTCAGCATCGCAGCATGCACAACTTCAACCAGAAAAATGTGGATTTATAATAAATCCGGAATTTCCAGAGGTTGGTGCCAGGGGCGGCCGGCCACTAGAGGGCGCTAGGGCACCGCCCCTCTGGAACCTCTGCAGCTCTTCATCATTTGAAGACTTAATTTTTTTTTTATAGAAATTGAATAATAAAATAAAAATATTTCGAAATATATGCATATATTTTTTTTTTTTATTTTATTTTATTTTTTTATTGAAATTCATTCATTTCATTAAAATCAAATCAACAACTCAATAAAATAAAAAAACATTCAAAATAAAATGAAAGGCAGCAGATGAAGAATAATCTTATAATCTCTGCCCCTTTTTTACCCAAATAAACTCACAACAATGATTTATCAAAGAACAAAATTAATTGCATCACCAAATGTAAGATTACATCAACTTAAACAACTCAAATAAATTCTTATGTTATTTTTCATATTCCTTCAAAAAAATCACTTTTAGCAATCTCTTAAATGTATAACGAGATCTGGCTGTTTTAACATTTTCTTCTAAACCGTTCCACAAACTTATTCCTTGAATTATGGTACACCGTTCCTTCAAACAGGTACGAAAACAAGGTTTCACAAATATTTCTGACCCTTTAAGAAAATAAGTGCTCTCTCTTTTAACAAAGTTTACTTGTATGTTTACAGGCAATGTATTTTTATTAGCCCTATACATAAAAAGCAAAATGCTATAATCAACCAAGTCATAGAACTTCAATATCTTTAGTTTCTGAAACAATATGTTTGATGGATATCTATAATTTTTTCTGGTAATAACTCTTACTGCTCGTTTTTGTAAAATAAAAATAGGATTTGTAATCATTTTACATGCCTTACCCCATACTTCAATGCAGTAAATTAAATGTGGAACAATTATTGTATTATATAACAAGACCAATGCTTTATCATTTAACAGTTCCCTTACTTTATACAGTATTGCTATTGATTTTGATAATTTTTTTCTTAAATTGTTTATGTGAGGTTTCCATGTCAATTTTTCATCATATATGTTTTTAGTTGTGTAGGATAAATATTTTATGAGTAATGATGAATTATATTGTTTGTTTCAAAAAACGTTTTCTGATTGTGACGTATTTCCGGTCCTCTGTGGACGCCGGCAGCTTATCCATTGACTCTCATTATAACTAGCGCATGCGCAGTCATGTCCCATCTTTACAAAACTATTGGAGTATTCGGGGCGCAGTTTTCGCCGCCCTGGAGGCTTGGACTCATCTAACGTGAACGCTATGTATCGACAGCGTGTTTCCGGACGTTTATTTATTTATTTTTTGAAAATGAGCTGTGCAGTGACAAGCAGGCTGACTGCAAGTAAGTTTTGAATCATGAAAGCTCTTTATCTAATGTCTATTTGCATTTCTGACTTATATGCCTCTAAACTTTTAAATAGCTGTTTGTGAAAAAAGCTGTAATAGATTTGTGGGTCACACAGGCAGAGGATCTTGCCTAAAATGTCAGAACCATCAAACAATCACCACACACCAGAAGATTATACAAATAGTCTTTATTTATTAAGCTACTCCTAAAAATATCCCCACCCCAAGCTAAAAATGAAGGCCTATACTAAAGGTTAGATGAGTCAGCTTTGTCCACTTAGCTCACTCAGCGACGAGACCCCTCCCCAGGGTCTAAGCTTGTCAGGTCGTCCAACACCCCAGGGATTGACTTAGCTGGACGACGATCGACCTCCTGGATCAGAGCAGGTGGCAGGACAGCAGCTCTCAGGAACAGAAGCAGGAGTCCAAGTTGGTGACTGGACAGCAGCTCTCAGGAACAGAAGCAGGAGTCCAAGGAGGTGGCTGCACCCTACTAAAGCCCGGCCTAGCTGTCTAAAGGAGGCACCCAGCCTCCCCTCCTGACACAGGAACAACTAACCACCTATCTTGCTGTCTTCATCGCCGGCAGCCCTAAATGACTGCGAACGACACCCTCCCTCCAAAAGGGTGCTGCCACAACCAAAGCACAAAGGACTCTCGCTCCAATTTGTTTGAGCAACCTTTATCTAGTGTGCTGCTCCTCAAGTGATTGAACACACCTGTCCTCAATCAGTTTCCTTGCCTCCACTGAGGAGTTCTGCCCAAGCACATCACAAAGCCTTCAGCTGACTGTTTATTCTGGTGAATTTGTTAGTGGAGCTAACATGCTAATGCTAGCCTTTATCTAATGCTTATGTTTCCACATTTCCACATGTCCAGTGTCTTCCTCAGCAAAATCTCCTCCAGTGGAGACTTTCTGGACCGACTGCAGGGAGATTGTTCCTGAACAAACATTGTTCCTGAACAAACAACAGGTTCATCAGTATTATAAGTAAAAAGAGATTATTAAATAATTTTTAAGATTGAGAATGTATATAATTTAATCACTTACACTGCTCCTTCATTCTCAGGCCTTTCCTCAAACTGCATGGTGACATCATCTCCACAGTATTTTTCTGTTGACCTAAAGAAAATTACTGTAGGCTACTAGTATTTAGATTTCAGATTTTATTAGCAGAAAGGACAGTGCATGAATGACATTTCACCTGCTCAATCATCTCTGTATCTGCTCCCAGACACGTCCATCTTCTGTTTAAAGCTCCACTGACATGTTCTTTTGACTTTTCAAAAAATGGCACAACATATATAAATATTAAGATAGACCTCTGACCGTTTTTGCTAAAATAATGTTAAATGAATGACAATTTCTCTCAAAATAGTTTAAAATTAGCGCCGTTTTTTTAGACCGTAAATCCGGATCTTCCGGTCACGTGTCAGCATTCCCGTTTCTGACGTCACGTCCGATACTGAACTCTGCTCAAACGACAAAAATACTGAGTTTTCATGTGTTTTTTCACTACAGTTAGCAAGTTAAGCATATAAACACACGTTTCCGATCATTTTTATGCACTCAAAAGTAGTTTTTAGATGAAAATAGAGTGTTTTTAGGTGCGCTGGCGAAATTTACGAACGGACTTCCGGGTTGCGAATTTTTGGAAAAAACGAAAAAAATACTGAGTTTTCATGTGTTTTTTCACTACAGTTAGCAAGTTAAGCATATAAACACACGTTTCCGATCATTTTTATGCACTCAAAAGTAGTTTTTAGATGAAAATAGAGTGTTTTTAGGTGCGCTGGCGAAATTTACGGACGTGACGTCAGAAACAGGAATGCTCACGTGACCGGAAAATCCGGATTTACGGTCTAAAAAAACGGCGCTAATTTTAAACTATTTTGAGAGAAATTGTCATTCATTTAACATTATTTTAGCAAAAACGGTCAGAGGTCTATCTTAATATTTATATATGTTGTGCCATTTTTTGAAAAGTCAAAAGAACATGTCAGTGGAGCTTTAAAGAGAAGAGCTGCTCTTATCCACCTTATAACAGTGGGATTAACAGTGTGTTGATGGGTTTTCACCATGTCCCTGCAAACATAAACAAGCATGTCACGTTAGCTTTAGCATGAACAATTATTAGCTCTGTTGTTATTACCTAACCTAAATGTTGGTGATGATTCCATCTGTGTCTCTCTTCATTCAGTTACACTGATGTATTTAACTTGGACGCTGTGTGGAGCCAAGCTAACATCATTTAGCCATTGATTTCAGGTCGTCTATCTAAGAAAAAAATACGAGTTAACGTTAGCATCGTTAGCATTTGAGTTGACCTACCGCATTAAATAGAATATAACTTGTTAGCTGCCGTAATGTTGGTATGAGACATAGTTTATAGTTTTATTTACCCGATAGAGACGGATCACTGTGTTATTCTGGGGACCCTGTCCGGATGCTGACTGATAATTTTATGCACGCTTTTGACCATTGGTTACATATTGTAACCCCAGATTCTATGAGTAATTAGCGGAGCCCTTTAGCTCTGCCTATTGGATATCTCCCCGCGCGTCAGCGCCCTACTGAAAACCTTTTAGTCCATGCCCACCTACCGGATGGGCCCACCCCTCGGGTCGATAAAACCCTTCGACCGAGGTGAATCTGCCTCCAAAATAGCTAATCATTCAGCCATTTGGGATACAGTGTGGCCCGATAGCTAAAGGGCTTAGCTAATTACTCATAGAATCTGGGGTTACAATACGTAACCAACGTTCTAATGTCGTAATTAGCTCCGCCCTTTAGCTCCGCCTATTGGATTAAAGGGCGTAGCAGGAAATAGTCCATACCACACTGGATCCTAACCAATGTGGAGCATCTGCTCACCCAATCACAATAAGCACATCCTTCCTCATGCATAAACATACCCTGGATCTGGGAGCATTGAGGAAGGGCAGGTGGTGGGCTGGAGGAGGGCCTGCAGGCCTCTGATGCAGCCTCCAGGCATGCCCTGACGCTGTGCAGCATGCATCAACATCGATATTGTGTTTGTTTGTTGTTGGGTTTTTTTTGTTTTTTTTTTGCTTGCAGCACCGTCAGAGAGAGGAACACTCTCTGGCTGCCACCCTTCAATAAGGTAAAAACTGAACTGTCAAATGAACTATGTACAAAGAAACAGTTAGAAAAAACATTCAAAAAACTCCAGTAAACAATCTCTGATACTGATGGTGAACATTTTCCACTTCCTCACTTCCATTAGCAGGTGTGGGATAACCAAACACATTAGGAGGTATTCTCTGACTACTTATCCAGGACTCCCAGTACTGAATGAGTCATAGAAAAAGTAGAAACATCCCGTAAATAGAAACGGATGAAAGAACAGGGCGAGCTCCATGCCGCCGCTAAACAGATGTCGCTGACCGACATCCCACCATGCAGCTATGGATGAAGCCATCGCTCGTGTGGAATGTGCCCGCTGAGCCATAGGAGGCTCTTTTCCAGCAGCTTTGAAGGCCTCTGTTATGGCCTCACACAACCAGTGAGAGAGGCGCTGCGACGACAGAGCGCGACCAGCTGAATTGTCCCTATAATGGACAAACAGGTTTTGAGAGAGACGTACACCCGCTGTACGTGCTACATAACATCTGAGCGCTCTGACCGGGCACAATAAATGTGACCTAGCTTCCTCCTCTGATGCATGAGGAGGGAGATGGAACCCACTCAGTGTTATTGTCCGTGATCTAAAACTGCTGGTGATAGACTTTGGTATGAAAGCCGGATTAGGCCTCAAAGTTGATGAGCTACCATCAGGTTTAATTTGTAAACAAGAGGGAGCCACAGAAAGTGCACAAAGGTCACTCACCCTTTTTGCATACGTGAGTACTACCAGGAGAGCAGTTTTAATGGACAAAAACTTCATTGACACCTCCTCTAAAGGTTCGAAGGGAGCTTTGGTTAAAGCGCCTAGAACTAATGTCAGATCCCACTGGGGGGTGAGGTCACGTTTCATGGGTCTATGGCGTCTTAACGCCCTTCAGGAAACGTTTCATCAGAGGATGATTGAATAACGTCCTGTCACCAAACCCCTCGTGACACGATGAAATAGCCGCCGCATATACTTTTATGGTGCTGAAGGCTAGTTCTCTCTCCAACAGCAGTTGTAAAATGACAACACACAGCCGATGTCACATGCTGTGGCCTCGATGTCTTTTTCCCTGCACCACTGCTGAAAAGCTGTCCACTTAGACGCATAAAGCGTTGTTGTGGATGAAGCTCGAGCATCCTGAAACGTCCGGACTACGGTTGGGGTGAGGCCTAAATTTGTTAGGCGGCGCCGCTCAGCTTCCAGGCCCAAAGGCGTTGGCCTATCTCTGGGAAGTGCCTGATAGCCCCTCCCGCTTGGAGGAGTGCATCTTCTCTCCATGGAAGTTGCAGGGGACTGTCCACTACCAGCCGCTGCAGGTCTGGGAACCAAGGAGCATATTTGCGCTCTGGAGCCACGAGGATGAGTGATAGTTTCTCTTCCCGGACTCGCTCCAGCACCCTTGGTACGAGTGGAACTGGTGAAAAAGCATATAACTTCTTTTCTGACCACCATCTGTGCGCAAAAGCGTCCACTCCCAGAGGAGGATTGTCTTTGGGGTTCAGTGAGCACCAGAGTGGACACTGATTCTTGTTCCGGACTGCAAAGAGGTCTATTTCTGCACGAACAAACCTGGCCCAGATCTGATTTATTATGTCTGAGTGGAGGGACCAGTCCCCGTGACGTGTCCCCCCTCTCGACATGATGTCCGCTCCCACGTTCAACACCCCGGGGATGTACACTGCTTTCAAAGAGAGCAGGTTCTGGTGAGCCCAAAGCAGCAGTTGCTTGGCAACGTGCAGCAACTGAGCTGAGCGAGATCCCCCCTGACGATTGATGTACGTTGCTGCCACCTGGTTGTCGGTGTGCACCAGTACATGTTGTTGTTGAATCAGAGGAGTAAAATGCTGTAATACTTTCTGGACTGTCATTAGCTCCAGAACGTTTATGTGGAGGTGGATGTGGTTTGGCCACCTTCCTCCCACAGATTGGGACAGACACGTTCCCCCCCATCCCATTAGAGAAGTGTCTGTGAACACTGGGATGTGAGACGTAGGTGAGGTCATGGAGACACCCTCCATCAGGATGCGGGTGTTTCCCCCAGTGACGTAGGTCTGATTTCACGGATGGGGGAACCAGCACCATCCTGCGCTTCTGGTGCACCGGGTCCACGTGCAGGCTGGCAAACCAACATTGGATCGATCTCATGTGTAAATAAACCCAAATTTATCACAACATGGGCGGCTGCCATCAGGGCCGAATTAACAACCCCAGGGGCCCCTGGGCACCGAAGCTCACAGGGGCCCCTCCCTAACCTAACACCCATTTTGCTATATATATATTTATACACACACACAAACACACACACACAACACACACACACACACTCACATTTATTGGGTTTTACACGTATGTTTTAATTACAGAAGATGGCTCTGTATGTCTTCTATCAACTGAACACAATTCCAGGGATTGTCACACCACCCCGGATCCTCACTTGGGAGCGCCACTGCTTATTGGTCAAAAATGAATACCAAGTACTGCCATCTCACTCATAAATCACACAACAACAATTAAATGAAATAAATTGTCACAAGCCAGTGCATGGCTAAAGCAAAGTGTTCACTGAAAATCACTCAAGCAGAAAGCACTTCTCAAATGTTACGACTGAAGATATAATGATTCCATCACATAACACAGCTATGAACAGTCACCAAGTGATATGGGCAACTTCACACTCTGCAAAATCCAATTACAGCACTAATTCTCAGCATCACACCACAATTATGCAAGATTCATGTTTTGCAGACAGTATATAAAATAAGCAAAATACATTACATTTATTATCTGCACAGTCATAACAGTTTACATTGGACTACGGTACTCATTTCACAGAAAGCACGGTGGCTCTTACCTTTAGAAGTTCTTCTTTTTGGTATTTTTCTTTGCAAAGTCACAAACCAAGTCCTCAAAGTCCAGCACCCTCACCAGCTCAGACTCTTGGTACTTGAAGCATTCCTTGTTTTGTTAGCTCTTCTACCGTAGACATTTCTTCAGTAAAGTTAGCTGCCGTTGTTAGCTCAGGTTGGGTTCATTTGTAGAAGGCAACGCTTCCAAGCTAACGTTGCTGGTTAGCTCAAAATCTTCTAATTTCTAGCTTTAAAAAAAAAAAAGCTGGATATCTGGCCGCCCGATTATGAAAACTGGCAGCTCCACGATCGATAAGGACAGCGCAAGCCTTTTCATCGACTGTCCCCCACAATGCTGGGTCGCACACCCGATAAAACCAATCTGAACTGGCGGCGCTGCTACAGCTAGGTTCAAGCGGTTGTGTTGTGCAGCTAGCAATAGCCTCCTCCTCCGGACTCATGTTAGTTTGCTCACCGTCAGCATCCTCCACAACGACTTCTTCCTTCTCCGGATTTTCCTCCAAACGTTTTGCAAAGAATGTATGAATAGATGGCATACTTTTTAATAAACACGTCTCCTTCTCTTCTTTTTCTCTTTTTCTCTTTCGTTTTTGGAAACCACTTCTCTTACTCTCACTCATTTTTGCTTCTCAGATACGACAACTCACACAGTCCGATCAACGCAGTGCTACCTGTTTTATAAACTCGGTTAGGGGGCGGGCCAGCGGCGCGGCATGTTACTATGGTTTCCAACTCAGTGAAGATAAAAAAATAAAATAAAAAATAAAAATAACAGGAAGAGCGTGGATCTTACTGGTTATCTCTGTGGCTGTCGTATTTAAAATCTAAGGATATTTTATTTTCTTTCTTCCCCAAAACTGCAGTGGGCTCCCTGCGGTGGGCCCCATGGTGGGCGTGGGCCCCTGGGCCTGTGCCCAGTTAGCCCATCTGATAATCCGGGCCTGGCTGCCATCAGGCCTAATAGCCGTATAATTGTTGCTGCCGTCACCACCTTCCCCGGTTGGACGCGCTTCAGCTGTTCTGTCAGATCGGCTGCCTTCTGCTCTGACAAGCGCGCTCTCAACGAGCGTGAATCTGGTTCTACCCCCAGGTAAACAATGGATTGTCCTGGGATGACTGAGCTTTTCATCCAGTTTACAGTGAACCCTAGATCCAGCAGGTGCTCTGCTAACACTCTGGTCTGGGCTGCTGCCTCCTCTCTCGACCTGCTTAAAATGAGCAGATCGTCTAAGTAAAAAAGAATCCGCATCCCTGCTGAGCGAAGTGGGCGTACCGCCGCTTCCACACACTTTGAAAAAGTTCTGGGCGCGAGCGAGTAGCCGAAGACCAGTCTGTTGAACTCGAACTGGCTCCCCTGGAAGGAAAACCTCAGGTATTTCCTGTGCTATGGGATGATGCTGACGTGCCAGTAAGCATCCTTCAGATCCAGGGATGTGAACCAGTCCCCCTTGTGAACATTCCTCAGCAGCTGTTTTATTGTGAGCATGTGAAAATCTCTCACCATAATGGATTTGTTGAAACCGACAAATCCAAAACTGGTCTCGAGCCCCCTTTCTTCTTGGGGACGAGAAAATAACGAGAATAGAACCCTTTGTTCTGTTCTCCCTCTGCCACCTTGGAGATCACTCCCTTTGTCAGCATTTCCTGAATTTCTGACAGCAGGGAGGAGTTTTGTTTTGGGTCTGACAACACTGTTTCCAGGATCCCCCTGAAAGGTGGAGGTTTTGCAGCAAACTGGAGTGCATAACCCTTCCTTATGAGTTTGGACAGCCATTTGTCTAAACTGCATTTTTCCTGCCACTGCTCGTATATTCTGCTCAGAGGCAGCGTGCGGTCTTGCTGCCTCGTGCGCGTCAGCCAGTCGATGGGGCCTCCCTCCGTTACCATGGTAACCCACGGGGGCCCCGTCCGAAAGGGCGTGTTTCGACCTGCGTCTGACGTTGTCATGTTTGTTGTTGCGGTGAGCACACGCTCTGGTGGTGTGTCACTCCCGCTGGGCACTGCTCATCTTTTAGGTGGCGGTGCTTGTTCAATCTGAGTGTTTTGTCTCTTTTTACCTCGTTTGGAGCTGTTGACGAGCTGCAGAGAGGTGGTGGCACTCATGTGCGTGGAACGCCAGTTAAACACGTGATGAGACGGTAACAAAGCTCTGCTAGCCTGCGCGTGAGAAGGACTAGCGTCACGTGACTCGATGTGAAGCAGTGAGCTGTGGGTTTTACACGGCTTCGTCTGCGCGACACGAGGCTTAATAAACATGGTATCTGGATGTTTAATTACCTTTTCGTGTCTTCTGCTGGGCAGTGCTGAGGCTGGGCCAGCAACGTTCGATTTCATGAGAGGCGAGCTGTGGTTTTTACACGGCTCCGTCTGCGCGACACGAGGCTTAATAAACATGGCGTCTGGCTGTTAAGTTACCTTTTCGTGTTTTCTGCTGGGCAGTGTTAAAACTGAGCCAGCATCATTTAATTTTATGAGAGGCAGCGGGCGTTTTTTTTTTTCCCCGGCTCTGACTGCGCATTGAGAGGTTCAGCAAACATGAAACATTTATTTATTGTTACCTTGTTTGAGCTGCGTTTAGTCGTGGACACCCGACTGCCGTAGGCTAGTCTGTCTGTGGTGGGAAGCATGTGTGTACGTGCGGCTGTGTGGTTATTCGGCCCTACAGACAAGCCCGAAAACATGAGAGAAACATTTGAAATTTTTTGCTCTTTTATTATCTTACACACAACCTCCCCGCAACGAGTCATTTTTTCGATGGCGGTCGATTGTAGGGGTGCTGCTTTTGACCGCCCCAGGTCTGGTGTCCGCCCCGGGCCTGGTAACCGCCTCGAGCCTGGTAGCCGCGGCCTTGTGGTGCGCATTGATCCCCGTCCCACGGACGCTGCTGCTGCTTCTGCTGCTTCCGCTTGAATGGAGCTGGCTGCTGGGGTGGGCGAGAGCCCGCTGCTGCTGCTGTGGACTGTCTCTGGTCTCGACGGTCCCTCCAACCGTCCGAGTGTCGAGCTGGGGGGCGGGTGGCCATGAAGCTTTGCACCGTCTCTGCGAATTCGTCCTTTTTTTCCCACCAGCTCCTTCAGGTTGGAACCGAATAGTTCCTCCGCCGACACCGGTCCCTCTAAAAGTTCTTTTTGTAGCCGGTCGGGCATTGATGGCGCGTGCTTCAGCCACGTGGTACGGTGCACCATCTGGAGCAGGACCGCCGCGCATACATACCGTGGATGTGGCGCTGAGGTTCAGGATGACGCCCGCTGCCTTCCCCATCGTGCTTGCCGTCTCCTCTGGCAGGTTCGGGTCCTCAACCAGCTTGGAGATGTGGTATGCTAGGAGGGCCGTGTTGTTGCTCGCTACGCCGGCCTGGGCCGCTAGCTGGTGCACGCGGCCTGTTAGCTGTAGCACCGGTTGGTCGTGGCGCTCGCTGGGAATCGACCTGTGGTCCGACCTGGCGGTCTTTGCCCCGAACACCTCTGAGAGGCTCTGCTCCAGTGGGGGGCACCGATGGGAAGGTCTTGTCTGTGAAGCCTTCTACCCTTGTGATTCCCGCGAAGGAGGTCACTGGGGCCTTGATTTTGGCGGGTGCTGCCGCAGCCTCGTTCCAGAGTTCCGTCACGGCTGGGAAACGAGGCCAGACTGGGTCTGGACGTCGCTGTGTCGTGGTGCCGTACCTCAAGCCCGCTAGGTCATTCGGCCTAGGCGGAGAAGGGGTTGGCACGGACAGGCCCTTCAGCACGGCAAGGGATAGGGGCGTCCGCCGGTCGAGGCTGGGAGGGAACCTCCGAGCATTCGCTCATACGGTCCTCGTCCGAAGCCTCGCTCTCCAGGAGGGAGGGAGCGGCGCTTTGCACGCCGCTCACTTCCTCGCGGTCCGTCACGACCACTTCAAGGTCGGTAGGCCTGTCCAACGGCGTCAGGTCACGGAGAGTCCACTCGTCGTCTCCGATGGGACTGAAGAGCTCTGCGCGCCGCTCCCTCTCGCTTAACGGCAGCTTGGCGCAGGAGGGGCACTCGTTGTCCGGGACCACGTGCTCGGGCCCCAGGCAACCCTCGCAGACGTTGTGTTCGTCAAAGCTGAATATCATGCCAGCTTTGCACTTAGGACAGAGTCTTGCCATTCTGATGAGTTGATAGATGAATTTGGAAATTGACGAAGGTTCTCATTCGGGACTGAATGAAGAAGAGGCAGATTCACCTCGGTCGAGGGGTTTTATCAACCCGAGGGGTGGGCCCATCCGGTAGGTGGGCGTGGACTAAAAGGTTTTCAGTAGGGCGCTGACGAGCGGGGAGATATCCAATAGGCGGAGCTAAAGGGCGGAGCTAATTACGACATTAGAACGCAGCACCAACACTTCTTCTTCATGGGTTTCTTTCCCTTCTTCTTCTTCAGTTTATTGGTGGATTGCAAGCAACTGATAGGTGCATACCACCACCTACTGAGCATGAGTGTGCAGCTCATGGTCTCTTACCCTAACTGTACAGTACAGTACATGTATTTTTCTTTTAATGTTAGTGTTTTGTAAAAATATAAGCAGTGCTTTTCTTAATCTTGTTTTGTCCTTATCCCCTTCATTTCCCCTGCAGGCCTGTGCAGATGACAGCAACTTTTGTCTCCTTCAAAGTGATGGGAAATTAAACTTGAAGCAAACACACAAGTACTACAGCCAGGTACAAATGCAGATTTTTGTGACCAAGTCAGCTTTTTGTGACTTTGTGGTGTGTTCACAGAAAGACTGTGTTGTTATACGACTATTTCCCGATGTGACCTTCTGGCACCCTTTTGACAAAATCACAGGAGGTTTTTTCCGAAGGTGTGTTTACCAGAACTTGTAGCATGTCACTACAGTATACCAGAGCTGCCTCCTCTACAACCTGTGATAGTCCTTTATCAGAGCAACAGTCATCTGGCCAAAAACGACCAAGACAGAAAACAGAAAATAACAAAAAACGTATGTGGTGCCTTTGCAAAGGTCCTGAGGAGAAGGATGACATGGTGGCCTGTGACTAATGAGAACTGCAAAATCCAGTGGTTCCACTTGACATGCGTGGGGCTCACTCAGGCACCTTCGGAGACTGAGCCGTGGTTATGTGCCACATGCACAAAAATGTCATGCTGTGACAGTTGTCACTGACTCAGCTAGCTTCCTAGCTAGGTGCAGCATATGGAGGGAGGGATACGTTGAAGAATGAGGAAGTGGCAGCTAAGCACCGCTTTCTGATTTTATGCAGGTTTTTTTTTATGCAATTGTGGCATCATTCATGCCCTGAGAGCATGAATAAATTAAACAAGTAAGTTAGACAACAACGCCAAAATGTGGCATTTCACCCAGATAATTTACTTTAAGGCCACGCAGGTTCGCTTTGCACACGAAGCATCCGGGACAATGGTTCAATTTAATATAATTATTTATTAACAATTACCGGTAGCTTAAAACATCTTAAAACATTCTTTATTTATGTACATCATGTTCATCATTCTTTATGTTATTTCATTTCATACCAACTAAATAAACAGACCCAAAAACCCTTTAAACCCCAAAACACTTAATTACTTCAATAAATACAGGTTTATCACCAATATACAGTTCACTAGTGCTGGACGATATTTCAATAACGATAAATATCGCGATATACTTTTATTCAATAACGATGATATGAAGTTTAAGCATATTTTCGATATTTCGATAGGATTTTACAACGTTTCACTGACGTTTTTCTGTTTCTGTTCGGGTTGAAGCGGCTGCTTCAACAACCCGCCCGGACAGAAAAAGCTGTGACACAAAACGTGCGTGGTGACGTCGTTGTTACGCAGCGCTCACTCCAGCAGCAGGCGTTAGCGGTAGCAGGCTAAAAGCTAAGCTAGTCTCCAAAGCGCGTTAAGTTTTCGCTTCAAAACGAGTCAAACGAGTGCTCATGACCGTCAGAATGTGACTGAACAAAGTTTCACAAGCGAAGAGAAAGCAGACGACATCACTGATGAGAGGAAAGACTAATTCGTCGGTGTGGACGTAGTTCGGTTTTGTTAAACTGCAGGTCTCATCTGCAGCGAGTCTTACTCGGTTTCTTTATTTTGCAAAACGTGACAAAGTCGTTCTAACTAGCGGTGGGAACATCTATCTAACTTGTTTAATCTGAAGAGTTTCCACTCGATAGAATATGATGAGAGTCAGAAGATGAAGAACAATAAAGTTTGAGCCAACGTTTCCCTGAAACTACGACGTAAACAAACAGCCCCAGCAGCGCTGCATGTTTTTTAAATTCAAAATAAAACAAATTCATCAGAAGAAAAAACACTGAATGAAAATGTGCAGAAAGACGAAAATAGTGTTTTAATATCTGCCCCTTGTTTAAAAAATACAAAATAACTACAAACAAACAACAACCTTCACTTCACCTGCACCACACCTTCCCAACAACTTTGATTTAATCATATTTTAAAACATATAAATAGTTTTAGAAATGTTTATGGTGATATCAAGTCAACACAATCCTGTTTCCTGATTTACAACTCAGCTCCTTCAAACTAGTCCTAAATGGAGGTTTTACAAACATTTACATTCCCTTCAGGGTTTAATAACTTTAAACAAATTTTAATTGAATATTTGGGGGGTAATTTTTTTTTCAGTTTTATACATGACTTGTAAAATACTATGTTCAACCAAATCATAAAATTTTAATAATTTAAACTGATGAAATATTTGTTGGGTGACCATAGCACTTCCTACTAATAATTCTTGTAGCTCTTTAAAAACAAAACAAAAAAAAACAGGGTTTGTAATAGTTTTACATGCTTTTCCCCAAACTTCAATACAACAGATTAAATAACAATCATTACATTATTCAATATATTCAAAACTTTGTCATTCAAAAACTATTTTACTTTATACAGTAATGCAATTGATTTTGTTATTTTTATTCTTAAGTAATTTCCATGAGATTTCTATGTCAGCTTCTTATAAATAACAACACCCAAAAGTTTTATTTAATTAACTATGAATTTCAATGCTGTAAATTTTAAAGATGTTTAAAGTTAAAACTATTAATATTGACACAGTTGAGAATTTTATGGCAAGAAAGTTCATGCTCAATAATCCACGTACCAAATCCAATAATTTTCAGTCGGGTCATCTGGACAGTTTCTTTTTATAGAAATTGGATGGAGGATGGAGGGTGAAACGTTTCTATAAAAAAGAAAGTGTCCAGATGACCCGACTGAGAATTATTGGGTTGAGAAGTTTATGTTTATTTGATGGTGATTTCCATCTTTTTGGAGGCTAAATACAAATACAAGGAGAACATTAATTTATTTGTATAGTTTATAGTTTTTTTTAGGCTTTTATATTGTTTATATCGATATCGAATTATATCGTTATCGACCGAAATTAAGAACTATATCGTGATAAAAATTTTGGCCATATCGTCCAGCCCTACAGTTCACCATTCCACCGGTGTGGCACTCGCGTCACACCGCAGTTGGCAGGCCTGACATCACACCCTGCGCACCACTGAAAGGGGGACACCACAGTCCGCATTTCAACCACTCGCGCACAACTTCCTCAAATGGAGTCGTCGAGGAACCAGAGTGGACGCCGGAAGGAAAAAGAGCAGTCTCCGGAAACAGAGCAGCAGTGGTCCCGGTGTGGGGGAGACCTGCTGGTCCTCACAACCATATACAGTACACACGTACACACACACATCCTCGCAGCCTGACTCCAAATTTACACTACATGCGGTCCGGCTCCGCCCCGCTCCGTAGGTCGCAGCTGAGCGAGTCCAATTTCCACTACCTCCGCTCCGCTCAGGTCCGCCTGGATGCGCTGCTCCGAGACGCATGCGCGGGAATTGCGAGATTGCGCGATAAATCAAGTGATAAATAAGTAAGTCAGAACAAAACAATTCATTCGGTGGAAGAAGGAGAACAACAGTAGAGACTGCTGCCTTGATCTTCTCTCGTAAATGAGCGACAGGACATGGTTTGAGCAACAGGAAGTGATGTATTACATTTCAGAATAAAATACTTTATTTATTTATTTATTTCTTGTATTGCGTTTGTAGGCGTAGTCATAAATGATAGTTTGACAGCATTTTTGTACAAATAAATCCGTATAGAGCTAGGATTAGTCCGCCCGTGGTGATTTTATTTTGTAAATACGGAAGTTGTGCTCGTTCCTTTTCCTGTTGGTGCGACGTAATCTTCAAAAGTTGACTCCGGCACAGCTCCGGTGTCCGGCAGAAATAGAAATATTTCTAATTTTGACGGACTGCCGTCCGCTCGGCGCAGCTCGCCGCCGCAGTGCGGAGCCAGTGTAAACTCTGTCATTGATTATAATGGGTGCGTATTTGCTGCGGAGGTCGGACCGGAGCGGGGCGGAGCCGGAACGCATGTAGTGTAAATTTGGCGTGAGGGAGCGAAGAAGCGCAGCACCGCGGCGCTCTACCGTCCAGCAGTCAAACAGCCCGACTGGTTGCCTTTACGGTCAGAACCCACGGCACACCAGCTGCACGGCGACGTGTGAAGACGACCTCTCTGCCTGCATGCAGAGCAGCTGCTTTTATACCACGCCCACTCTAACAACTAGACGTTCGCACCTGGAACCCATCAGCCTAATCAGGCATCTTTCTCTACTGCTACACATTCATTAAAATGTATTCTTTCTGTATGTGTTGTGTGTGTTATGTTTATTTTTGTGGACCACGAGTCTGTTGAATAAAGTTGATGATGATGAATAAGCAAAGGTACTGTTGCTAATTTGTTTTTTATTCTAGCTCAGTGGTTCGGGATTCAGAAGTTATTCTCAAAATTTTTGTTTGATATTTCATATCAATCATATCAATTTCATATGATATTAGTTGCAAAGCATGTTTACATTTTCTCAAACTCACTTTGTTGTGCATATATCAGATAAAATTGCAACTTTAACATGGTAATTTTAGCACATTGTTAATGTGAAATATATCTGCAAGAATCAAAAAAAGCTAAGTCTGGTCCTCTGGACATGTCCAGAGGACCAGACTTAGCTTTTTTAGATTTTTCTACCTGGATTATTGAGCATGCATCGGGGATATCTGCAAGAAGTTTTCATTTTCTGTGTTGATTGTATTTGAACTGTATTTATTCTTGTTAACACTGCAAATGTTACATATTTTACCCATGGGTTAAAGCATGATAAAAAGTTTGGACTGGAAAATCCATCCTGGCCACACATAAAAATATGGAAATCCCTCGTGGTGACGGATAATCTTAAGCTCGGTTGACCTTTTGTGTTACTGTAACTTAGACATGTTCAACATTATTTCACAAGAGACTACAAACTGAATTAATCTGCAATCATTTATTTACAGCATGCAGCATCAAAGTAACACTTGTGCAAAAGTAGATACATTTTCATGTTCAGTTCATCAGTTAATGTTCTGACAGATAATAATTCATACTTTCAAAACAACACTGGGGCACATATTGGTCAAAGCACAGCATACAGCCACAATTTTATCCAGTAAAACTATGGCCTCATCTTCGCATGGGAGCAACATGCTAACAGGTATGTTACTACTTAGTATGGTGTATTTGGTACGAACACAACCAATAACCCTCTCCACATGGACCTTAAAGCTGCAGTATGTAGCTTTTTTTATGAACATATTTCTTCACTCTGTCACTACCTCCTGACAGACTGATGTTAGCCAGGTAATCTCTGAAAAAAAAAAAAAATATTGTCCCCTTGCTTCTCCAGGTGGTAAATAAGCATTTCTAAAAAGAAAAGGTGACCCACCATTTTCCAGCCAATAAAAACAGAGTTTGTAACCAGCCAATAAAAACAGAGCTTGAATTTGAATCAGCCAATAAAAACAGAGCTTGAATTTGAAATTTAACAGACCACAAGGGGGCAGAGCGGGATCAGAATGCTTTGCCTGTTGAAAATATTTCTAAGTTCTGCAGTTCTACAGAAACTGCATACTGTACCTTTAAGGTGAGCAATCTGCCGTGTTTCCTCAACATCTTTTGCATCGAGCTGACAGCATCCTCGTGTGAATGCAGGGATTTTAACTTCAGCACACATTAGCCCGACATTGTCACTGATGTCAAATCCACGATCAGCTAACACTAGTCGCCAGGCAGCAACTTTTGAAGTAGGCCACTGTTTTCAGTCACATGTTTGTCACTCGCACGTCCTCCCCATCCATTAGAAATGAAAGAGACAGCTCCCTGCGGTGTGATGCCAATGAGATACTTTAGGGTGTGTTTATGTTTGTAATGGGAGAATGTTTGTGCTCTAGCTTTCACATTTGATGCTCTTTCTATGCCAATTTCAAAGCAGTCCACAATAACTGCAACACGATTGCCAAAGGCCTCCACAAACTGATGGGGCATGCCGCCTTGCAAACAATGTCTCTCTGGCCAGTGCACCAAAGGGCTGAGGTGTGTAAACATTACACCTATAGTCTTCATAGTCTTTCTAAATGTGGTGGACACAAGCTTTCGGTTAATGCAGAACAGGTGTGCAATGTGCTGGATTGGCAGATTAAGCCTCAAGCGCATTAAAGTTAGAAGGAGCATCTGAAAATGTGAAAGATTTCTTCCAGGCTGTGGAAGACAGGGAAGCAGCTGAGCCAGCACACCCATCACAACAGCCAAACATGGAAGCCCAGTGTAATACTTGACCATTGCATCATCTTTTAAGAATTGCTCATTCATTTTCTTTTGGGACAGCTCTTCCTTCAGGATCCTGTTTTCCTCCAGCAAGCAATTAATTTCAGCACCTCTGAGGTCCAGCAGTTTTTCAGCACTGTCCTTTAGTGCAGCTTCATCACCCTTTGACCCCGCGCTGGTTTCATCCACCTTGGACCTCTGTACACCAACCACGTCGGACCCCTGGGCTGTTTCATCCTCAGAAAAACTCTGAGCTACTACACCTGAAGGAGCAGTTTCATCCATCTCTGATGTCTGGCTACGCAGATCTGGTGGCGTGGCAGGTGCAGTGTTGACCCCTGTGGTTGATTAGTGTCTCTTGGTCCGAAGGGCAAATCGGGCAGTGTCCATTGTTTTGACTTCGGTGTGCCCGAGATGTAAAGAGGGTACCCAGTCAGGATCACAATCTAGGAATTCATACGCTGGCTTGCCTAAGAAGAGATAAAATAACTTGATTAGATGATCTAGCTAGCTAGCTAGCCAGCTAGCTGTTTGTGAACGATCCTGTGTTACATATGAGCAGTTAATAAGTTTTATATGATTTAATTAAATCTTACCTGTGTGGAAATGCTTCGAACACACAAACATGTGTCTGGAAATACTGCTGAAAGTGATGTTTGTTCATCTAACAGCAGACACCCATGCCATACGACGTCTCTTTGTTAGCTCAGCAACCTGTGTTCCTCTGTTTTGTTTCCATGCCGGAAAGCTGAAAAAACGGACTCCATTTGCAATACGGCTCCCCTTGCGATCGTGAGAACGATTGTGACAGTTCACAACACAACAAGTACCGGTAGTCACCATTTCAGCGTATTTCACGTAGGATCACACAACTAACGCAAACCCCGGTCACGTCCGTGCCCGAAAGTCCCAGAATGCTTTGCGCGATCCCGGTCCGCTGACGTCACGATTCCAAGCTCTATTGCAACTCACTTCACGTCGGTCTGAGCCAGTCATTACTGACTCGACTTTAACTGGTTCAGAATGCTGCTGCTCGCCTTTTAACTGGTACCAGGAAATGATAACACATCACCCCTGTCTTAAAATCTCTACACTGGCTCCCAGTTCATTTCCGGATTAATTTTAAGGTTATTTTCTTTGTATTCAAATGTCTTCATGGTCTCGCCCCACAGTATCTGTCTGACCTTCTCCAGCCGTACATTCCCTCACGCTCTCTGAGGTCAGCCGATCAGCTGCTGTTGGTCGTCCCAAAGTCCACAGGAGGCTGAGAGGTGACCAAGCGTTCTCAGTCGCTGCCCCTAAACTGTGGAACGAGCTGCCTGTGCACGTCAGACAAACTGACTCACTTCCTGTTTTTAAATCTGCTCTGAAGACGCATTTTTTTCTCTTTGGCTTTTAACACAGCTTGAAATGTTGGTTTTACTGTTTTTTAGTTATTTGTTCTATAGTTTTTACTGTTTGCTGTCTTGATCTGGTAGTTCATCACTTTTATGGTATTTTTTGAGTTTATAGTTTTATGCTTGTTCGTGTTGGTGTACAGCACTTTGGCCAACGGTGTTGTTTTAAAGTGCTTTATAAATAAAGTTGTATTGTATTTTACGGAAGTGTAGTGCTGCCACCTAGTGAAAATATTTTTGGGGGCTTATGTAGTAATACAGTAACGTGATATGTATCACGTAATTACGTGATACGTATCACGTAATTACGTGATAATATGTAGTAATAACGTGATACGTATCACGTAATTACGTGATACGTATCACGTAATTACGTGATAAGTATAGATGTAGCATGCATAGCCAGTATTTCAAGTCAAGTCAATTTTATTTCTATAGCACAGTTAAAACAGATAAACTGTTATCAAGGTGCTTCACACACACAACATAAAAGAGGTTTAAAAATTTACAGAACCGTAACACACATCACTAGTAACAATCATGATATTAACAGCAGTAAAAGTAAATAAAAATGTATAAGAACAATATTAAAATGAAAAACACAGTAAAAATGCATAGTAAAAAAAAAACATATATATACACTAGGTCAGCTCACACAGTATGAAACACCAGAGAGAACAGATGAGTTTTTAGCAGGGATTTGAACATGTGAAGGGAGGAGGCCTGTCTAATGTTGGGGGGCAGGTTGTTCCAGAGTTTGGGGCCGGTGACTGAAAATGCTCGGTCTCCACGGAGCTTCAGTCGTGTTTTGGGACCGCCAAGAGCATCTGATCAGATGATCTCAGGACCCGTGAGGGAACATATGGTTCCAGCAGCTCAGAGAGGTAGAGGGGAGCGAGGCCATTTAGGCATTTGTAGGTCAACAACGGGATTTTAAAGTCAACTCTAGTTCGCACGGAGCCAGTGCAAGGAGGAGAGAACAGGTGTAATGTGCTCAAACCTAGATGTACCGGTTAAAAGCCGGGCTGCTGCATTTTGCACGAGCTGAAGGCGTGAGAAGGAGGCCTGACTGATCCCAGCATACAGTGCATTACAATAATCCAGGCGGGTTGTGATGAATGCATGGATTAGTGTCTCAAGATCACAACTCCCGCACAACACAAGTTCTGTGTTAAGAGAGGTGGAAAGAGGTGTGGACACGCCGCTAATGTCGAACCGGTTAACACCATAGACTTAATATGCCTGTGGTTAACACAAACTCCTTTTTTTTTTTTTTCAAATAAAAAACAAACGTAAAAAAATTTGACCCAGGTCAGGATAGAACCAGGGTCCCCCGGACAAAATTTGGATTCTAAAGCCGATGCACTAACAATTGTGCCACAAAGGCATAAAGGTCTACTTTATATTTAAAGGAACCGCCCCTCCTCGTAATACGTATCACGTTATTACTACATATTATCACGTAATTACGTGATACGTATCACGTAATTACGTGATACATATCACGTTATTACTACATAAGCCCCCAAAAATATTTTCACTATAGGTGGCAGCACTACGCTTCCGTAGTATTTGCATTATTAATCCAATTTTAGGTCTTTCAGCTGCTCCTTTCTGCAGGGGGTCGCCACAGAGAGTGAAATGGAATAAAGGCATAAAAGTTGGCAGCACGATGGCTTAGTGGCCAGCACTGTTGCCTCACAGCAAGAAGGTCCTGGGTTTGGACCTGGGGTCTTTCTCTGTGGAGTGACAGTGCAAAAACATTTAT
>JBBPBX010023000.1:0-17011 GCA_038048925.1 Garcialebias charrua | reverse complement strand
TTATTTTAAATATTTTTTATTCAAAATAAACTGGAGTTTTTGTATTTGTGGTTATTTGACATCCTCAAATTTGTTCTGCTATCTTTGTTTTGATTTTTGTGAAAATCAAGTCAGCAGAAGCTTTTTGTTTGTTATTTTAAACTTTTTATTTAAAATAAACTGGAGTGCACAGAATAACTTTAAAAGATGTTGTTTTAAAATAAATGCAGAGGGTTTAGCATCTATTCTGTGTAAATGTTTCTTGTTCTCATACTTTTAAACCAGCAGATTGCAGGTTTTCAAAGCTGAAATTTACCACAATGTGACTGTAATTACTCATTCTGGCCGCTATAGAGGCGCTGTTGGCTCTAAGGCCGCGTTGACTACCTTTTAGCATTTAGCCGTAGCTTTAAACTAAATCGGATAAACGTCAACTTTTGGGATGAGTTTTAGCCTGGATGTGACAATCGCCTAAACAAACGTTCATTTAAGAAACGAATGGATTTGTTTAAAATGTTTAGAACAAGTTCTGTGAACTTTTAGATATAAAAAGAAACGATCTTTTTCCTTTTTTTTCTCTATCTGGGTCACGTCACTTCCGTTGACGTGTCGTTCGTGTTGCATTTAGGGACGTGCGTGCAGTCGGACGTTTGAGTTCCCGACGTCTAAACGCTCTAAAACCCCTTTAAATATCTCAAAACACCGCGGTTAAACAGTTTCTGACGATATTTTATGCCTAGAACCGAAACAAGCTAGAAAATCTGTCAGAATTGTGTGAACAAAACTGAAATTTGACGATCAACTGCGTATCACGTGATCACCTTGAACCAACCACAGCATGACAACAGATGTTATGAACGTAGCGTCAGCATATAGCTTATCAAACCTAGACTCTTTTTCAACTCATAAAACGCTAAAATTCACCACAAAAATTCCGTGAACGAATCGTTTCACATCAGAACAGTTTTACCAAGCTGCGCCCAGTAAAAATAGCAAAAAAAAAAGTAAACTGGAAAAAAAACTGGAAAACTGCAAAAAAAAAAGTAAAAAATCGGTGGATAAAAATTTGGAGTTAATGGAGGAATTGAAAAATGCAGTAAACGTTCTCACTGCGGAAGTTGCAAGTTTGAGAGCTGATCAAAAAAACTTTAATCAACTGGTTGAGGAGATGAAACTAATGAAAGCTCAGGAGGTCATCAGAGAAGAACGATTAGCTCAATTGGAACAAAAGTGTGAGGACATGGAACAATACATAAGAGGCGAAAACATGGTCATTTCTGGACTCGAACTTAAACGCTGGTCATCGGCTGATGTAACCAAAGGCGTTAACACGAGTGAAGGAGGACGACCAGAACAACTGCAGTCTCTGGAGAATCAGGTAGTCACTTTCTTAAGTGACAAAGGCATTGACATTAAACGTGATGACATTTCCACCTGTTACACACTGCCCAATAGAGCTAACAAACTTAAACCGTCAGTAGTCGTGAGATTCATTGGAAGGAATCAAAGAAACAGGGTAATGATGCAGTCAAAGAAACTCGCAAAAACTAGGGTCTTCATGAATGAACACCTAACTAAAAAAAACGCAAACATTGCACATGCAGCAAGGTTGTTGAAAAAGGAGGAAAAAATAAAAAAAACTTGGACAAGAAACGGAAACATCTGGATCAAAGTAGATGAAAATTCTCATCCTAAAATAATAAAAGAACTGAAAGACTTAGAAACATTCAAATGAGCTCAAAAATGACAAATCACCAATCACTATCACATGTTCATACACAAAATTAACAGAAATGAACAAACAAACAAATAGATTAAAACATGACAGCAACAAACGAAGACTCAGAATTCAAAATATATAATGTTGAAGATATGGTTGATGCAAACTTTTATCCTGCTATAAAAGACTGTGAATACTATAATGAAGAAAAGTTTAATAACATCAATATAACAAATGGAGATCTCTCTATTATTCACATCAATAGTAGAAGTATAAATGCAAATATATCCAAAATAACAGATTATTTAAAACAGTTAAACAGAACTTTTACATTAATAGCACTGTCAGAGACATGGCTTAATGATGAAAACAAAAATAATGTTCACATCGAAGGATATGAATTATATCATTTAAACAGAAACAATAAAAAAGGTGGTGGAGTAGCTCTATTTGTCAAAAATGAAATAAAGTGTAGAATAATTAAAGAAATGTCAATAATTGTTGACAATCTTATGGAAATAATAACAATAGAAATATTAAACGAAAATGCTAAAAACATATCCATAAGTTGTGTATATCGATCACCAGGATCAAATATAGAAATATTCACCGATAAAATCATACAACTACTGGAAAAGAGTTTAAATAAAAAAGTTTTCTTGTGCGGAGACTTTAATATTGACCTGGGAAATAAAACAGATTCAAATAACATCAGCACATTTCTAAATTCAATGTATAGTTTAAATCTTTATCCGTTAATATCAAAACCAACAAGAATTACAACTCATAGTGCTACGATAATTGACAACATTTTCACAAATATAACAAATGGGGATATGACAGGTGGTATCTTAACAACTGATTTAAGTGATCATTTACCAGTTTTCACTATCTACAGAAATGATCAAAACATTACAAAAGAAGTTACAATTAAGAAAAAAATAATAAACACATCAAAAAAAGCTATGGATCAATTAAAAGATGATTTACAGAAGCAAAACTGGAAGGACGTGTATATTGATGATGTTAACAGATCATATGATGAATTTATGAACATTTTAGAAGCTCTGTATGAAAAGAATTGTGTGCAAAGAAATCGTAGAAAAAGAAATATTGTTGACCAACCTTGGATGACTAAAGGGTTGAGAAATGCTTGTAAAAAAAAAAATAACTTGTATTTATGTTTCTTAAAAACGAGAACACAACAAGCTGAAGAAAAATATAAAAAATATAAAAATAAATTGGTAATGATTATAAGAAGATGCAAGAAAGAATACTATAGTGATTTATTAAACAAGAGCAATGGTGACACTAAAACAACATGGCGAGTAATAAATGATGTTCTAAAAAGTCATAAAGCAAAAACGAACATTGCAAAATATTTTGTGAAAGATGACAAAGAAATACATGATGAGAATGATATCGTAAATGAATTTAATCAATATTTTGTAAATATTGGATCAAGCCTTGCAGCTAAAATACCAAAAGTAGATAATAAGGTGTGTCATTCAATTAAAAGTTGCACCAACAGTATTTTTCTTAGTGGAACTAACAAAGAGGAAATTATGAAAATGGTAAAAAATCTCTCAGACAAGAGATCAAAAGACTGGGTGGACATGGATATGATGTTCGTAAAGGAAATAATAAGTTATGTTATTGAACCGTTTACATATATATGCAATTTATCTTTTTCAACAGGAATATTTCCAGATAACATGAAAGTAGCAAAGGTAATTCCTCTTTTTAAAAATGGTGATAAATGTGTATTCAATAATTATAGGCCAATATCCTTATTACCACAGTTCTCAAAGATTCTAGAAAAACTATTTGTGTCCAGATTGGATCAATTTATTGATAAACAAAACATTTTAAGTAGCAGTCAATATGGGTTTAGAGAAAAAAACTCTACGTCAATGGCTCTCATGGATTTAATGGAACAAATAACTAATGCTGTCGATCATAAACAGTACTGTGTTAGTGTTTTTGTTGATCTAAAAAAAGCATTTGATACCATTGACCACACCATTCTCCTTGAAAAACTAAATAAATATGGTATTAGAGGACCAGCATTACAGTGGGTATCTAGCTATTTGAAGGACAGGAAACAGTTTGTGCAAATAAATGATGTTAGATCTGACCTCCGTGATATCACTTGTGGAGTTCCTCAGGGTTCTGTGCTTGGACCAAAGTTGTTTATTTTATATGTGAATGACTTGGTAAATGTGTCAGCACTACTTAAATGTGTTCTTTTTGCCGATGACACCACTTTTTTCAGTTCGGGTAATGACATAAAACAGATTTTGGATATGATGAAAACAGAATTTATAAAAATACAAACTTGGTTTAAATTAAACAAATTATCTTTGAATTTAGATAAAACTAACTACATGATTTTCAGTAACAAAAAGGGAATTGTTGATGACGATCCATTTGAAATTGAAGATGTTGTGATCTGTAAAGTGAGTGAAGTGAAGTTTCTGGGTGTTATCATTGATGACAAACTGACATGGAAACATCATGTAAATTCTATTAAAAAAAACTAGCTAGAGCAATTGCAGTACTGTATAAAGTCAGGGATTTTTTAATTGATAAAGCTTTACATATGTTGTATAACACAATCATTGCTCCACATTTAATCTATTGTATTGAGGTTTGGGGAAAAGCATGCAAAACTATTACAAAGCCTGTTTTTATTTTACAAAAGAGAGCTGTAAGAGTAATCACCAGAAAACATTTCACTCACCCTTCAAACACCTTGTTTATTCAACTAAACTTATTGAAATTCCAGGAATTGGTAGAATATAGTATTTTATCAATTATGTATAGGGCTCATAATAACACATTACCTTTAAATATCCAAAGAAATTTTATAAAAAGACAAAGTTATTACAATCTCAAAGGGACAGAGATATTCATCAAACCACAATTCAGAACCAGCTTAAAAGGACGGTCTACCTCAATTCAGGGAATTCGATTGTGGAATGCTCTGGAGAGTGATGTTAAAAATGAAAAATCAATGTATACATTTAAGAAAAAGGTCAAAAAGGACTTGCTCAAAAACTATATATGATGTAATCTTGCGTGTTTGTGTATTACAATTATGTTGTACTTATGATGTACGTTTGTGTATTACAGTTAGAAAAATTAAGTAGAGTTATTCATTTTATGAAGCAGTTTGTGTATTACAGTTAGAAAAATTAAGTAGAATTATTCATTTTTGTGATGAATTTGTGTATTACAATTAGGAAAATTAAGTAGAATTATTCATTTTGTGAACATCTTGATGTTGTGCCATCTTTTAGTTTGTGTATTTCAATTAGAAAAATTAAGTAGAATTAAGTAGAATTATTCATTTTATGATCTAGTTTGTGTATTACAGTTAGGAAAATTAAATTAAAAAAAAAAATTAAAAAAAAAAAAAAAAAAAAAAATTAGAATTAGAAAATTAATTAGAATTATGGGTGATGTAGTTTGTGTATTACAGTTAGAAATATTAAGTAGAATTATTCATTTTGTGATCTAGTTTATGTTTTACAGTCAGGAAAATTAAGTAGAATTATTCATTTTGTGATGTAGTTTGTGTATTACAGTTAGGAAAATAGGTAGAACTATTCATTCTGTGATGTTGCTTGAAAGTTATCATTGGTTGAACAAACTGTGAAATAGGGGCAGATATAATAAGATTTCATCTTCTTTCTGCTCCCTTCATTTTATCCTACTTGTAATCTTGTATCTGATGAAACTGTCTTGTATTGTTCTTTTAAAATGAATGAATAAACATCAAATCAAATCAAATCAAATAGCAAGATAAATGTCGCCAACACGGACTTTTTACCGTATCCGCAGCAACACGTCAGAGCTAAATGGACCGGGACCAGAACCTCGATCCGACAGCTTCAGACTACAAGATGCTATTATTCCTGCTTGAAATGTAACGATACCACTCGACAGCAACTTTCCAGATGTAATGAATTGAGCTTATTAGGCCAGTTTGACACGGCGGTCAAACGTAGATGCGCTTTTATCTGTGACACGTCAGCAAAGAGTCCAAACGACCCAGAACCAGCAGAACCACACAGCAACATCAAATTTTAACCCAAAAACTTCAACAAACGTTTACAAGTTGAGTAAAGACAATTCCTCAGCTTCAAGTGACATTAACCAGCAGTTTCCTGCAGCCATGACACACTTTCCCAGCCAAAAAACTATCGTTTTCAGAGTCTAAAAACTTGGACAAAATTATGCCAACATTCAAAGTACAGAAATATTAAATATTAAACTTTTCAGAGACCTGTTCACGGGCCACCAATGTAGTAATATAGGAAGGGGTCAGTTTAATGACTTACCTATATTTTAGATGTATAAATTGGCAGGGTTTAGACTGACACAAAAATACATCATTAATTAAACGAGTTCTCTCTTTTTCAGTTTAATACCAATAATTCTATACCTTGACCAGATGTAATTCACAGGAAACGTTAAACTTATGTTGGTACAGCAGGACTGCACCATTTATTTAACATAATTATAAATTACATCACACATTTGTACATGATTGGTTGATTATTTTTCCTATAATTAACTTCAGCACAGATGAAATATAGGAACAACAGAACAAGTGAAGGATGATATTTTACTCATTTCTGCTGGTACATTAACTTAGTTTCTGGCTTAGGAAGATAAAGGTTTAGGAGGAGAAAAATGGAGGAAGAAAAGTTAAGAGTCAGGGAGTTATCTTGATGTGTTTTAACACTAGGATGACTGAATTTTCAAGATCCTGAGGACAAACCCCCTCCTTCTCTTCAACCATTAGTAGGCCATTAACTGCCTTTTGTTATAAATATGCGTGCTCACAACTCAGACACCCCCACCACACCAGACTGCATTCCAATGTTTCCACCAGGTAAGTAAGTTGCACTTCCCCCCTTAGAGAGGCCCTGACCAATTCACACATAACAGACCCTGAAGTTATCTCACAGTTGAACATTTTGGGACATCCACTGAACGGAAAGCTTTGTCTGCTCCAGAACAAGTTTATGCATACAATTGTCTTATTCTGCTGTGCTGATTATCCTATAACCCTGATGTTCTGTCAAATAAATTATTTTGCTTACAAGTACTGTCTCTCTCCTTGTCCTTGGCACATGTATATACGGTGCGTTCTGACACATGCAGGTGGCCCATTGCTGTGTTCTACAACATGCTTGACCTATTGTTGTCCGTCACCTGACGGACCGACACAGGTCACATGACATGAAGTCAACTGACGGACCGACATAGGTCACATGACCTGAGGTCAACTAACGGACCAACACAGGTCACATGACCTGAGGTCAAGTGACGGACCAACACAGGTCACACGACATGAAGTCAACTGACAGACAGGTCACATGACATGAGGTCAACTGACGGACCGACACAGGTCACATGACCTGAAGTCAAGTGACGGACCGACACAGGTCACATGACCTGAGGTCATGTGATGGACCAACACAGGTCACATGACCTGAGGTCAACTGACACGACACAGGTCACATGACATGAAGTCAACTGACGGACCAACACAGGTCACATGACCTGAGGTCAACTGACAAAACGACACAGGTCACACAACTTGATGTCAATTGACGTACCGACATAGGTCACATGGCATGAGGTCAACTGATGGACCGACATAGGTCACATGACCTGAGGTAAAGTGACGGACCAACACAGGTCACATGACCTGAGGTCAACTGACAAAACGACACAGGTCACATGAGATGAAGTCAACTGACAGACCGACACAGGTCACATGACCTGAGGTCAACTGACACAACGACACTGGTCACACAGCATGAGGTCAACTGACGTACCAACACAGGTCACATGACCTAAGGTCAACTGACACAACGACACAGGTCACATGACCTGAGGTCTACTGACGGACCGACACAGGTCACATGACATGAAGTCAACTGACAGACCAACACAGATCACATGACCTGAGGTCAACTGACAAAACGACATAGGTCACACAACATGAGGTCAATTGACGTACCGACATAGGTCACATGGCATGAGGTCAACTGACGGACCAACACAGGTCACATGTCGTGAGGTCAACTAACGGACCAACACCGGTCACATGACCTGAGGTCAAGTGACGGACCAACACAGGTCACACGACATGAAGTCAACTGACAGACAGGTCACATGACATGAGGTCAACTGATGGACCGACACAGGTCACATGACCTGAAGTCAAGTGACGGACCAACATTGGTCACATGACCTGAGGTCAACTGACAAAATGACACAGGTCACATGACATGAAGTCAACTGACGGACCGACACTCGTCACACGACATGAGGTCAACTGACGGACCGACACAGGTCACATGACCTGAGATCAACTGATGGATCGACACAGGTCACATGACCTAAGGTCAACTGACGGACCGACACAGGTCACATGACATGAGGTCAACTAACGGACCAACACAGGTCACATGACCTGAGGTCAAGTGACAGACCAACATAGGTCACACGACATTAAGTCAACTGACAGACAGGTCACATGACATGAGGTCAACTGACGGACCGACACAGGTCACATGACCTGAAGTCAAGTGACGGACCAACACAGGTCACATGACCTGAGGTCAACTGACAAAATGACACAGGTCACACGACATGAAGTCAACTGACGGACCGACACTGGTCACATGACCTGAGGTCAACTGATGGACCGACATAGGTCACATGACCTGAGGTCAACTGACGGACCGACACAGGTCACATGACCTGAGGTCAAGTGACGGACCAACACTGGTCACATGACCTGAGGTCAACTGATGGACCGACATAGGTCATATGACCTGAGGTCAACTGACGGACCGACACAGGTCACATGACCTGAGGTCAAGTGACGGACCAACACTGGTCACATGACCTGAGGTCAACTGACAAAACAACACAGGTCACACGACATGAAGTCAACTGACGGACCAACTCAGGTCACATGACCTGAGGTAAACTGACGGACCAACACAGGTCACATGACCTGAGGTCAACTGACATACCGGTATAATGGACCAGATTGCACATTTATATACGGTGCGGCCCATTGCCGTGTTCTACAACATGCTTGACCTGGCAGCGATAAATGCTTATGTGTTATACAAGGCTTGCACTGGGTCCAAGGATTTTGGACTGAGGGGTAGGGGGTGGGGGGGTGTAGGTGTAGAATTAATGGGTCATTAGCAGGGTCATTAGCATGTGAATCGACATTATATAGCCCACTGAAAGGGACCGGGGGATTTGGAAGCCAAGTTCCCTTGCGCAAAAAAGCGCAGCCTTAGTCAAATTAGTGTTAACCAGAAACATGGCAGTTCTCCGGCCGATTAAAGCTACACGTTGGTACCCTTGGCAAAGCATTTGACGACTTTTTACCTCGTGAAGATGGTCAGTCTCCCTCGGTCCAGTTTGGTCAGTTCGTTTACCATTCTCAGCGTCTCCAGACGTGCGCCTTGACTCGAACCGAAAGTAACGGCAGCTCCTGGTGTTGTTTTCAAGATAAGACGTTCCTTAAAGGAATGTCAATAAAAGAGCTTTTTCAGCTGTTGAAGATGACTTATAACTTGGCAAGTTATAAGTCTTTAACTGAATGACGTGGTCATTAGCGTGTTGACCAGACGATCATCAGTTCCTTGGGGAACCTCATGGCATTGAGGTCCTCAGCAAACTCCTCAGTTCCAGCAAAAGCTTAGAACTTTAAGGAAGGATCTGTGATCAGTGACTTGTTGTTCTTCTCTGATTGGTCCAAACAAACCAGTGGATGAAGGTCACTCGGATAGGAGAAGATCAGTTTTTAGAACAGAGAAGAAGTTGTTTAGAATGAAGACAGAGAAACAGATTAGACTGGAGCCAGCTTCATAAAACAACTGATTAAAACTGTGTTCTAACTTCTAACAAAACTGATCGAGTTCAGTCTGACATATTAATTCACTTTCACCGTTTGATTCATCATATGAAGAAGTGATCATTATTTTGAAATAACATTGGATTTCCAACTTGAATTAAACAGTTTGAATTAAACAGTCTTTGACTTAACAAACATTGAATTCAATAATGCTTATACAAGTAACACAAGGTTATTCATTAACACAAAAAGAGGAATAAGAGAGTCTCTTATGACTTATTGTGTTTTGATTCAAAATAATGTAATAAAATAGTGTTAATGTCTTTTTTCTGAGAGTATCAGTGAAGGTCATCACTGGACAGTTCAAAAACCTTAGTTTGACCCTGGGTAGGTCCACTACATCATACATACATAAAAAATGTATACACATAAATGTGTACCGGTAATCTCGCACACATATACAAACGTAAAGTTAAATTAATCCCAATCTCAAATTAATTATCAATCAATCCAGGACTAACCCAAGATTCAGCTCAAAATAGTCAACAGGTAAACGAGAAAAGGAAAAATGTTTCATTTCAAAAATGTTAATAGTTCAAAAAAAGCGCAACTAAAAAAGTCTCAGATAATCAGAGTATGGGCAGAGTCCTGCTCATCTGTTCCTCACCTCATGTAAAGAAAAGTTTAGTGTAATAATCAAAGCCAGTGCGGGAACAGCGCATTGCTCATCAGTAAGAAGAAAAGTTTAAATATTACTTGCGCTGTGAAGCCTGAAAGGTGTCATGAACTTCTGCGCCTCCTCCACAGAGCCCAGCCACTTTCTGTGTCCATCAGGTAAAGTCACGCGGAGTCGAGCAGGAAACAGCAGAGCAGGTTTTAAACCCAAAGAGTACAGCGCAGCCATCACTTCCTTATATTCCACTCGCTGGTTGAGGACTTCTGGGGAGTAGTCTTCCACGATCCGCACCGGTTTTCCCTGGTATTCAAGCCTGCCTCTGCGTCGAGCCTCCCGGTCATGAGGAGCTCCTTCACCTGGACCCGGTGCACTCGCAGGATAACCGGGCGCGGCCGCTGGTCCGAGGCGGGTTTCGGGGCGAGGGTTCGATGGGCCCGGTCCAGTTCGGGTGGAGAAGGAAGCGTGTCACGCCCGTAGATGTCGCACAGCAGGTTGGAGAAGAAGTCTGTGGGACGTCCGCTTTCAATAGATTCCGGTAAACCCAGCACACGAATATTTTGCCGTCTGCTTCGACTTTCTAAATCCGCCAGTTTAGATTTTAGTCTGGCGTTTTCCTCCTGGAGAGTTGAGCAGGTGTTTTCCACCTCCGACATGCGCTGGCTCAGGTCGTTAGTGACAAGTTCCAGTGATGACACACGCTGGCCGTGTTCCTCCACCGCGAGCCGAGTCTGGTCCAATTTGAGATCCAGCTGGTGGAAAGTTTGTTTAAACTCAGCTGACAGAGCCGCGCGGTGCTCCTCGAGCAGCGACGTAATTGCCTCGAGGGTTATTAGGCCAGCGTCATCCTTCTCGGCGTCCTTCTTCGTTCATAAAACCATATAGCAGACATCTGTTGAATATAAAAAGTTTATAATGTCTGATATTTAACAGGTTTGACTTCAGCTCAAGTTTTGTACACAAGCTTGAGTTAAAATAACTTTTGCTTCAAAACTGAGTAATTCCTAAGTAGATTTTCAAAAGTGATGTTCTTTGGAATAATGATCAGACAAGACTGTTCAAGTTGCACTTGTGCATTTCCCTCTTGAGTCTGAAGAACTTTCTGGTTTTAGATCTTACTGAATGTGGCATCAGAGCATTTTTCTGCAGGACCGATTTCTTTTTAATGAGTTTTAACAAGTAGCAAAGATTCAGATGTAGCTAATCTGCTCAAACCCAACAATAATTGAATAATAATCTGTAAGAATAAAGCCTTTGTTAAACACATAACGTTTAGAAAACACTTTTGTAAGATCTAAATGTTGAGAGGCATATCAGTCAGGAATGGTAATATAATAATATACGTAAGCATTAGATAAAGGCTAGCATTAGCATGCTAGCTCCACAAACAAATTCACCAGTTGCCACTTTTAGAATAAACAGTCAGTTGAAGGCTTTTTTCACAGCCATCTAAAATTTGAGAGGCATATCAGTCAGAAATGCAAATAGACATTAGATAAAGGGCTTTCAATGATTTAAAACTTACCTACAGCCAGCCTGCTTGTCATTGCATGGCTCATTTTCCAGATAAAAAAAATAAACGATCGGAAGCACGCTATCGGTAGAGAGCTCACGTTGGACTGTTCAGGGCGGTGAAAACTGTGCCCAGCATTGTCCCATTGTTTTGTAATGTCGTGGAATAACTGTGCATGCACCAGTTATAACGAGAGTCTATGGAAGAGATCCCTGCGTCCCCAAACAGGAAATATGTCATCAATCAGAACACGTTTTTTGAAACAAACATAACTCATCATTACTCATAAAATATTTATCATACACAACTAAAAACATATACTGTATGCATATATTTCAAAACACTTTTATTTTAGTATTTCATTTTTATATATTTTTTAAGTCTTCAATGTAAAATGGTCCAGAAGATCCAGTGGGGCGGCGCCCTAGCGCCCCCTATTGGCTGGCCACCCCTGATTGTAAGGCAGAAAACTAAACATTGATTTGATTTGATTTGATGTTTATTCATTCATTTTAAAAGAACAATACAAAACAGTTTCATCAGATACAAGAATACAAGTAGGATCAAATGAAAGGAGCAGAAAGAAGATGAAATCTTATATATGCCCCTTATTTCACAGTTTGTTCAAACAATGATAACCTTCAAACTACATCACGAAATGAATAACTCTACTTAATTTTTCTAACTGTAATACACAAACTACATCACAAAATGAATAACTACTTAATTTTTCTAACTGTAATACACAAACACACTAAGCTACATCATAAGTACAACATAAGTGTAATACACAAACACACTAAGCTACATCATATATAGTTTTTGAGCAAGTCCTTTTTGACCTTTTTCTTAAATGTATACATTGATTTTGCATTTTTAACATCACTCTCCAGAGCATTCCACAATCGAACTCCCTGAATTGAGGTAGACCGTCCCTTTAAGCTGGTTCTGAATTGTGGTTTGATGAATATCTCTGTCCCTTTGAGATTGTAATAACTTTGTCTTTTTATAAAATTTCTTTGGATATTTAAAGGTAATGTGTTATTATGAGCCCTATACATAACTGATAAAATACTATATTCTACCAATTCCTGGAATTTCAATAAATTTAGCTGAAGAAACAAGGTGTTTGATGGGTGACTGAAATGTTTTCTGGTGATTACTCTTACAGCTCTCTTTTGTAAAATAAAAACAGGCTTTGTAATTGTTTTGCACGCTTTTCCCCAAACCTCAATACAATAGATTAAATGTGGAACAATGATTGTGTTATACAACATATACAGAGCTTTATCAATTAAAAAATCCCTGACTTTATACAGTACTGCAATTGATCTAGCTATTTTTGTTTTAATGGAATTTACATGATGTTTCCATGTCAGTTTGTCATCAATGATAACACCCAGAAACTTCACTTCACTCACTTTACAGATCACAACATCTTCAATTTCAAATGGATCGTCAACAATTCTCTTTTTGTTACTGAATATCATGTAATTAGTTTTATCTAAATTCAAAGATAATTTGTTTAATTTAAACCAAGTTTGTATTTTTATAAATTCTGTTTTCATCATATCCAAAATCTGTTTTATGTCTTTACCCGAACAGAAAAATGTGGTGTCATCGGCAAAAAGAACACATTTAAGAAGTCCTGACACATTTACCAAGTCATTCACATATAAAATAAATAACTTTGGTCCAAGCACAGAGCCCTGAGGAACTCCACAAGTGATATCACAGAGGTCAGATCTAACATCATTTATTTGCACAAATTGTTTCCTAAACCCTGTGGGACCCCGTGTGCATAATCTTGGGACCCCGTGTACATAATCTCGTTTTCATCACATGTACCACATGCGGTGCAAATGACAATAAAGACTCTCTGACTCTGACTCTCTGACTCTAAAACATTGGCAAGACAGTGGCTTTAAAGCATGTAATTTACTATTTCATAGATAATTTTGACACAATATGAAATCAGAATTAGAAGTTAAGGTTATCAAAATGTGAAATAAGTCCAACGATGATCTGGCACATTTATAAGATCTGCAAATGTAAAGTAGAAATCCATCCATCCATCCATTCTCTTCCGCTTATCCGGGGTTGAGTCATGGGGGTAGCAGCCTAAGTAGGGAGACCCAGCTGACTTCCCTCTCCCAGCCACTTGGAGCAGCTCCTCCGGGGGAATCCCAAGGCGTTCCCAGGCCAGCCGAGAAACATAGTCCCTCCAGCGTGTCCTGGGTCTTCCTCTGGGTCTCCTCCCAGTGGGACATGCCCAGAACACCTCACCAGGGAGGCATCCAGGAGGCATCCTAACCAGATGCCCGAGCCACCTCAACTGGCTCCTCTCGATGTGGAGAAGCAGCGGCTCTACTCCGAGTCCCTCCCGGATGACTGAGCTTCTCACCCTATCTCTAAGGGAGAGTCCAGACACCCTGCAGAGAAAACTCATTTCAGCCGCCTGTATCCGAGATCTCGTTCTTTCGGTCACAACCCAAAGCTCATGACCATAGATGAGGTAGGAACGTAGATCGACCGGTAAATTGAGAGCTTTGCCTTTTGACTCAGCTCTCTCTTCACCACGACAGACCGGTACAGCGCCCGCTTCACTGCGGACGCTGCACCTATCCACCTATCGATCTCACGCTCCAGTTTTCCCTCATTCGTGAACAAGACCCCGAGATACTTAAACTCCTCCACTTGGGGCAGGACCTCCTCCCCGACCCGGAGAGGGCACTCTACCCTTTTCCGGCTCAAGACCATGGCCTCGGATTTGGAGGAACTGATCCTCATCCCGGCCGTATCACACTCGGCTGCAAACCGCTCCAGCAAAAGCTGTAGATCACGATCTGATGAAGCCAATAGGACCACATCATCTGCAAAAACAGAGAAGCGATTCTAAGGCCACCAAAATGGATCCCCTCAACACCTTGGTTGCGCCTAGAAATTTTGTCCATAAAAGTTATGAACAGAATCGGTGACAAAGGGCAACCTTGGCGGAGTCCAACTCTCACTGGGAACGTGCTCGACTTACTGCCGGCAATGCGGACAAAGCTCTGATACCAGTCGTACAGGGACCTAACAGCCCATATCAAAGAGCCTGGTACTCCATACTCCTGGAGTACCCCCCACAGGGCTTCCCGAGGGACACGGTCGAATTCCTTCTCCAAGTCCACAAAGCACATGTAGACTGGTTTGGCAAACTCTCACACACCCTCCTGGATGCTGTTGAAGGTGTAGAGCTGGTCCAGTGTTCCACGACCAAGACGAAAACCACATTGCTCATCCTGAATCCGAGGTTCGACTATCCGACGGACCCTTCTCTCCAGAACCCCCTAATAGACCTTACCAGGGAGGCTTAAGAGTGTGATCCCCCTGTAGTTGGAACATACTCTACGGTCCCCCTTTTTGAATAGGGGGACCACCACACCAGTCAGCCAATCCAGGGAAGCTATGCTCCCGATGTCCATGCAATATTGCAGAGTCGTGTAAGCCAACACAACCCCACAACATCCAGAGCCTTAAGGAACTCAGAGCGAGGGAGCAGGTACATGTCTTGGACCTAGGGGGTATAGAGTGTGCATCGGGATTATGAATGGAACGTGTAGTTATTGTTTGTCTTTCTGTGAGTGAGGGTGAGGATGAGGGTGGGTCTGAGTGAGTGTGTCTGTGTATAAATGTCTAAGTGTCAGGCTGGGACTTGGACTGCCCCCTCTCTGATACATCTGAGGCTACTTGGTGTCGCGCTCCTACCACGTGGTCCCCCGGGTGGGTGTCCCTTTGCCTGCAGGCGGGCTTGGGACCCTCGCTGCCGGGGGTTGGGCGCTTGGGCGTGTGTCGGCGCAGCCTGGTGGGGCTCGGGTCCTCTGGTCCTGTCAGGTCTGGGCCTGAGGGGTGGGCGTCCCCGGTGCCCGGGCCTCGGTGTCCAGGCCCGGGCTACCTCGTGCAGCGGGCTCCGATGGGGACCTGTGAGTTTGTCGCTGTTGGTCCCGGGGGGTCATTGTGTGTAGTCGCTGGTGGGGCTCTTCCTGTTCTCCCCTTTGGTCAGATCTGGGGAGTTGGTGAGTGGCTCGTCCTGTTCGGGTGGCCCTGGGGACTCTGGGCTCGGGGTCCTTCTTGGGGTCTTGGGCTCTGATCCCCCCTTTGTCTGCCTCGGGCCTTGGGGGGACGGATCTCTGATGCTTCGCGGTCACTATTGAATGTTCTATTCGAGGAACCTTATTCACTTATGCATGCTCACAACCACACACAAATGGGTGCAGGGATGTATATGTAGATATCATATGCAGATATGTAGATGGGTATGTGACTGAATATGAATGTATATGTATGTATACTGTATACAGTGTTTATTTGTAAGTATAGGTATGTATATTTATGGAATTCTACTGCAAAGTCATGAATGTTATTATTCTTTATGCATGTGTTGCTGTGTTCTGTCATGTACTGTACTTTGCAGGATTGCAGACGGAAGTTGGGTGTGTTTGCCTTGTGCTTTTTTTTGTGTGGATAATTGTTGTGTTTGGTTGTCTTACTTTCTGTCTTTCCTTTCTCTCTACAAAAAAAATAATATATATATATTAGGGGTGTAACGGTACGCTAAAATAACATTTCGGTTCGGTTCAACTACAAGGAGAGCTCGGTTCGGTTTATTTTCGGTTTATTTTCGGTACAAATTATTATTATTTTTTTACAAAATAAAGACTTACAAAATGTTTATTTTGAAAATATGCCAAAAATATGTTTGTATTGTATTGTAGTAATAAATAAAAGTGACCCATTTGGATGATATTTTAAATAAACAGCACTCTACAATAAATAAACTATATGAACAATAATAAAAATCTTAATAAATACAATAACAGTCAGAACCAGAACAATAAGCAGCAACAGACTGTTTACAATCTAACTAATCAAGTTTTTGTTCAGTAGCAGCAGTGTGGCTGTATTTGTCCTCATTACTGTACTCACAACTTCTTCTTGGTGGGACAAGTCCTGGAACAGTTCAGAGTTCAGTTCAGTCATCACACACTTCTTAGCTGCAGGTGGATTTCCCTGAAGTGGATAAGAGAGCAGCTACCTCTGTCACAGACTGGAAATAAAAAAAAAAAGAGGTTAAAAAAAACAAGTTAATAAGATTATGATTTAAAAAAAAAAAAAGATTATTTAGATAATAATAATAAATAAAAGAACAATACCTCTTGAACGGTTGAATCGCTCACTCTT
>JBBPBX010022999.1:25816-40915 GCA_038048925.1 Garcialebias charrua | reverse complement strand
AGATAAACAAAATATTCTAAGCAACAGTCAGTATGGGTTTAGAGCAAAAAACTCTACATCAATGGCTCTCATGGAATTAATGGAACAAATAACTACTGCTGTCGATCAAAAACAATATTGTATCAGTATTTTTGTTGATTTAAAAAAAGCATTCGATACTATTGATCACACCATTCTCCTTGAAAAACTGAACAAATATGGTATTAGAGGACCAGCATTACAGTGGGTATCTAGCTACTTGAAAGATAGGAAACAATTTGTACAAATAAATGATGTAAGATCTGACCTCTGTAATATCACATGTGGAGTTCCCCAAGGCTCTGTACTTGGACCAAAGCTATTTATTTTATATGTGAATGACTTGGTAAATGTGTCAGGACTCCTTAAATGTGTACTTTTTGCTGATGATACCACATTTTTCTGTTTAGGTGAAGATATAGAACAAATGTTGGAATTGATAAAGACAGAATTTGTCAAAATACAAACTTGGTTTAAAATCAATAAATTATCATTAAATCTAGAAAAAACTAATTACATGATATTCAGTAATAAAAAGAAAACTGTTGATGTTCCACTCAAAATTGAGGGTGTTGAGATTTGTAGAGTGAGTGAGGTGAAGTTTTTGGGTGTTATTATTGATGACAAACTGACATGGAAACAACACATAAATTCTGTAAGAATAAAAATAGCTAAATCGATTGCAGTACTATACAAGGTCAGAGACCTATTGAATGATAAAGCTCTGTATTTGTTGTATAACACAATCATTGTTCCACACTTAATCTATTGTATTGATGTTTGGGGGAAAGCGTGTAAAACAATCACAAAGCCTATTTTTGTATTACAGAAAAGAGCTGTAAGAATTATCACTAGAAAACATTACTGTCATCCATCCAGTACATTATTTTATCAACTGAAATTATTGAAGTTCCATGATTTGGTTGATTATAATATTTTATCAATTATGTATAGGGCTCAGAATAACGAATTACCTTTAAATATCCAAATGAATTTTGTTAAAAGACAAAGTTGTTATAATCTTAAGGGGACAGAGATGTTTGTAAAACCACAATTCAGAACTAGTTTGAAGGGACGTTCTACCTCAATCCAGGGAATTAGATTATGGAATGGCTTGGAGAATGTAGTTAAAAATGCCAAGTCACTGTTTACATTTAAGAAAATGATCAAAAGGAATTTGTTGAAAAAATATATATGAATTAGCGTAATGTGTATTGTATCAATTATTAGTTATGTATTAGTATTAGTATTAGAAAATTAGAAAGAGTTAGTCATTTTGTACTGCTGGTGAAAGATTATTATTGTTTAATCTGATTGTTTGAAAAAAGGGGCAGATATAATAAGATTTATTCTTCTTTCTGCTACCTTTCATTTTTTTACATTGTGTACGTATCATTAATGGGATTGTCTTGTATTGTGTTTCTTTTGTAAAAAAAATGAACAAATTTAATAAACATAAACATAAAAATGAAACTTTCATATATTTTAGATTCATTGCACCAACTGAAATATTTCAGGTCTTTTATTGTTTTAATACTGATGATTTTTGCATACAGCTCATGAAAACCCCAAATTCCTGTCTCAAAAAATTAGCATATCATGAAAAGTTTCTCTAAACGAGCTATTAACCTAATCATCTGAATCAACGAATTAACTCTAAACACCTGCAAAAGATTCCTGAGGCTTTTAAAAACTCCCAGCCTGGTTCATTACTCAAAACCACAATCATGGGTAAGACTGCCGACCTGACTGCTGTCCAGAAGACCATCACCCTCAAGGAAGAGGGTAAGACACAGAAAGAAATTTCTGAACAAATAGGCTGTTCCCAGAGTGCTGTATCAAGGCACCTCAGTGGGAAGTCTGTGGGGAAGGGTAAAGTGTGGCAGAAAACGCTGCACAACGAGAAGAGGTGACCGGACCCTGAGGAAGATTGTGGAGAAGGGCCGATTCCAGAGCCACCGTGCACAGGCGTGTGCAGGAAATGGGCTACAGGTGCCGCATTCCCCAGGTCAAGCCACTTTTGAACCAGAAACAGCGGCAGAAGCGCCTGACCTGGGCTACAGAGAAGCAGCACTGGACTGTTGCTCAGTGGTCCAAAGTACTTTTTTCAGATGAAAGCAAAGTTTGCATGTCATTCAGAAATCAAGGTGCCAGAGTCTGGAGGAAGACTGGGGAGAAGGAAATGCCAGAAGTCCAGTGTCAAGTACCCACAGTCAGTGATGGTCTGGGGTGCCATGTCAGCTGCTGGTGTTGGTCCACTGTGTTTTATCAAGGGCAGGGTCAATGCAGCTAGCTATCAGATGTTGGAGCACTTCATGCTTCCATCTGCTGAAAAGCTTTATGGAGATGATTTCATTTTTCAGCACGACCTGGCACCTGTCACAGTGCCAAAACCACTGGTAAATGGTTTACTGACCATGGTATTACTGTGCTCAACTGGCCTGCTCACTCTCCTGACCTGAACCCCAGAGAGAATCTGAGATATTGTGAAGAGAAAGTTGAGAGACACAAGACCCAACACTCTGGATGAGCTTAAGGCCGCTATCGAAGCATCCTGGGCCTCCATAACACCTCAGCAGAGCCACAGGCTGATTGCCTCCATGCCACGCCGCATTGAAGCAGTCATTTCTGCAAAAGGATTCCCGACCAAGTATTGAGTGCATAACTGAACATAATTATTTGAAGGTTGACTTTTTTTGTATTAAAAACTTTTCTTTTATTGGTCGGATGAAATATGCTAATTTTTTGAGACATGAATTTTGGGTTTTCATGAGCTATATACCAAAATCATCAGTATTAAAACAAAAGACCTGAAACATTTCAGTTGGTGTGCAATTAATCTAAAATATATGAAAGTTCCATTTTTATCATTACATTATGGAGAATGACCTTTACCACAATAAAGTATGCAAATTTTTTGAGGACCTGTATTACGATTAGCTTTTTTCCACAAAGGATTTAAACACATTAAAGTAAAAAAAAAAAAAAGAATCCAAAATACAATATCTTCCAACAAAGGACTTTGCAGCATTGTGCAGCTCTCATCTTCACAAACCCCCTCCCAACTCAAGCACCCCACGCCAAAATACATAGTAACAATTCTCAACCATTTCTCTGTCACTCAAGTTGCGTCTAGCTCTGCAGACGGGTGATGCTGCTGAGCCTTCCAGATGTGACAACTCTGCACGTTTCAGACTAAAACTGAAAACAAGACAAAATGTCAGGAAAAACCTGCAGTAAACGCACGTGGAGACGAGACTCGTCAGCAGCTCAGGAAACAAATTTTTAACACTTCAGTCTGTAATACAAATTATATAATTCTCTTTTAGCCAGAAAACATGGCTCTAATCAACCTTACAACATAAAGGGAAGCTTTGCAAAAGCTAAAGATCTAATTTAATACTTTGAAAAGCCCTATAAATACAAACAGTAATGTATATACCGGTACTGTACATGTACAGTACTGTATATATAAAAATAAATGTTTTTTTCCAAGATGACATTTTAAAAAATATCCCTGAACCACTAAAAACACATTTTAACCCAGTTGATTTTAAGTAAACTTGCGAACCCATCTTAAAAAAATAAAGTAAAACAGGAGTCCTTTGGTGTCTTTATGTACACTTTTATTCTCAGCACTTGACAGGCAGAAGAAAAAAGAACCCGTTTACTTCTTGGCCTCCTCCTCTTTGGACAGGTTCTTGATGATCTCCTCCTTCTTGGCCTGGAGACGCTCCTCTCTGCGCTTGCGGGCCTCCTTCGTCTTGGAACGACGAGCTTCAGCCTGATCACTGCAGAGGAGGAACGAGAGAATGAGGATACGGTTCGCAAGCATCAAAACATAAACATGTTCAAGATGAGATCTGTTCTCAGCAGACCCAACTGGAGTCTCCACTGTTCAACCTGCAGAGAAGATACTCACGCCAGGAGCTTCTTGCGGGCCTTGTCTGCCTTCAGCTTGTGGATGTGCTCCATCAGGATGCGTTTGTTCTTGAACACGTTACCCTTGGCCCTCAGGTAGAGGCTGTGGTACCTGAAGGTGTCGCAGCATAAACAGAGCGCTTGAAATTTTAAAGAAGCAAATATTTTAAAACGGGGAATATTTAACTGATTCGGCACAGAGAGCTGGAAAATGTTGGTTTTGTGTGAGACAATTTGAGGCGTTTAAATAAAACATGTCTGAGTTTACTCTGGAAGGACAGACACCCTGAAGCACCTACATGTGCTTGTCAATCTTCTTGGCCTCCCTGTAGCGGCGCAGCAGACGGCGCAGGATCCTCATGCGGCGCATCCAGCACAACTTCTCGGGCATACGGGCGTTGGCGGTACCCTTCCTCTTACCTGGAAACAAGACAAAATGGCAGTTTAGTCCAGTATAACCAACAGCGAATTCTTAATTACACCACTGAAGCTCTTGGAATGATTGGAGAACAATTACATGAAACAAGTAGAATGACAATGCAAAATAGACAAGCGTTAGATTGGTTATTAGCAGCTAAAGGCGGAGTTTGCCAATTTTTTAAAGATGAATGCTGCACGTACATTCCTGACAATACTATGCCAGACGGAATATTCTCCGAGGCTATGAACAGAATCAAAAAATTAAAAGAAGAGCTTAGTACCAATGCTGGCAAAGATGACTGGTCGTGGAATGGTTTTAATCTAAATTTAGGTGAAGGGTTATTTTTGATATTAAAGATAGGAATTAGTACAATCTTAGTACTAATTATAATTTCTTTTCTGACATGTTGTATCCTGCCGGCTGGGAAGCGGTGGTGGACTCGTAAAATGATGACTCAATTGGACCTTGTTGCTGCAAACCAATTCGTCCAGCTTCAAATGGCCTCAGAGGACATGTCTCCCCGCCTCCCACTGAACTGATGGAAAAACTCTACAGGCCAAAGGAGGTGGAGAGGGCTTAAGGGCCACTGGAGATCTGGTAATAAAGTGAGAAGTGACATGTTCTTTGAAGGAAAACCCTCCTCCAGAATTCTGTCTTGCCCCCAACGAACACTATTTTGTTTTGAATGTTGCAATAAAAGAAGAAATTAATTGAACTGAACTTGGTTTAAGACATTACAGTATATCCTTTTATTCCTACCTTTTTCTTCTTTTCGAATATATTCATTTATAACAGGCATCATCGTGGACTTTTGATGCAGGACTTTTATATTCAATCAACGGCCGAAGCATTTAATCCATTTTATTATTTTAGCACCATGGAGCATTTATCTGTGTTTATTGTTTTATCATTTATTCTTGTATGCTTATTTTTGTATATCATTTATTCTTTATGCATTTATGATTGTATTATTGTTTTAGCATTTATTCTTGTACATTTATTTTTGAATGTCATTTATCCTTTATGATTGTATTCTCTTTCAGGTTTTATTATGTTTCTTTTTCAGGTTTTAGCATTTATCTTATCAATTATTCATTCTTATTATCAATTATTTTATCATTTATGTTTATCATTCTAGTATAATAATGTCATGATAAGTTGTTTTTGCTAAGGCTATATCCAATAATGGTGTTATCTTTCATGTATTCATATAGTTTCAAAAGGTTTTATACGACAGGGAGCTAGGTAAGACTTTGATATATGCCAGATAAAGTCTTTAGCAGTACTGTAGGTGGATGTTGCCACTCCTGGCCCATGGTGGGAGCTCCAGTGAGAGGGGGGATCCCAAGGAGAGATTTTTCCCGCTAAAATCAAACAAATCACAAAGCCAACAGCGGTTTTCGGCTCCTTCAGGAGTGTCAGCAACTGCCTCAATAGATACAACTTAAGTTAGATAAGTTTATGATACTTTTCAATATAATCAATTCTAGATGTTATCTTTTATTAACTTCACTATTATTATGCATGTAGCACTATACAAGTAAAATTAGTTAGCCTTAGTTTGAGATTTATCTCAAAAAGGGAGGATTGTTGGTTTTGAACGTTGAACATGAACGTCAGACACAACTAGGCACATTAGGTCAGATGAAGTTCAGGAAAACATCTGCTAAAGTTTCCTACAAAACAGAATCATTAATCTTTCCCTTCGTGCAAAGTCCTCATTACTGTAAACTCTTTCCTTTGTGTCGGGAAGCAGATCGAATTAATCTAAACTGTTTACAGTCCAAACTAAAGTTGTGTGTGCGTACATATTTTCCTCCCCTTGCTGGGAAGAAAACCATCCGTTCCCCTGCCTGGAAGTAAACTCCTTTTATTGACGTCATATTGGTGTATAAAAGAAATGGAGTGTCAGAATTGAGAGGAACTGTGGCTGTAATGTTCTTTGTTGAAGACGATTAAAAGACTCCCTCTTGACTGGCTAAACATGAAGTCTCTCGTATCATTAATAACCTGAGATCCAAAGAGCCTCAACACATCCAGAATTTCACTTTTTAATATTAAACACAAAGTTAATGGCAAAACAACTTGTTTAGAAAATCTAGTTTTCAGTAAGCTTTGATTGACTAGAACCATCTGAAAATGTGACAACATGAACAATCAGAGAGTTACATCTAAACAGAGAGGAAAGTACCGTTAGCTTAGCACTTCAGCTAACACTCACATGGAAACAGCAAGAGAAGGGAGAAATGAGTTGATTAAAGAACGACACATTTTGCTATCAAAATAAAGATACAGCAAACACTGTTCAGCGAGACTTTTGGTGAAAATAATATAAAGCTTGTCATTAAAAGTTTTTTGTAGCCTTTTTTAATAAACTAAATGGGCAGAGCATGGTCCATGACCCTGAAGCCGTTTATTGGCTTTTCTTCCTCGGACCACTGCAGACCAGTGACGTCTGACAGGAGCAGCAGCTGTCTCCACATCTGCAGCTCCTGTCAGACGCAGCCAAGTGAAAATGGCAGAAACATGTTTTTAAAAGGCTCAGTCCACACCTCAGTGATGTGTGGAGAACTACAAAAGCTGTGAGTGTTTATTTTTACCTTGTGGGGTCTTGAGCCAGTGAAAAGCTTTTACCGATGCCGACTACGTTCCCTCTGTTCTCAAAGCCTCCGTAACTGAGAGTCACCTTTTCAAAATACGACCAAATAACACAGTTAAAACAAACCACATTTAATAAGTGTGGCAAACTGTTACAAACCAACACTACAAGCATTCCCACAGAATGAAACATGTATGTGGATGCAGCCACAGGCAGACTTCCTAACCTGATCAAGCAAAGTGTCCGCAGGTAGCTTCTGAAGGCTCTCCAGGTGAGAGTGGAACAAGTTGGTGTGAGTTAGCTTGACCTCCAGCAGGGCCTCGATGATGTAACCGATGGTGCAGTCGTCAGGGAGGCGGATCTTTTCTGCCGTGCTGATGAAGTTACCCAAACTGAAACAACAAAACACAGTTTAAACCAGCAGCTGCTAGTTTTCATTACATATGCCGTAAATTTTGCTGTATAAGTTGCTGTTTTTTTATATAAATTAGCATGCCTGCGACTTATACCGCAAAACAACATATTTATGTTTTTTCCCCCATATTTATAACCCAATTTTTGGCTGAGATTGGACGACTTCATTCATTCTGACATGGAAAATATTGTGCACTACCATTTTCAGCCACTAGAGGACCCTCGACTAATATGGCAAGCCAAGTGTCTCATTAATAGATAAAAGTGGCTATTAATGAGACACTTGGCTTGCCATACACAGCCACCTTCATCTCGCTCTGTAACTCCTGGAGCAAACGTCAAATCAGCTGCATTTCGGCACGCCGCCCAGGTGACATGCAGCTGATTTGACCGTTCACATGCATTTATTAAGGACAAGTTAAACTCAGACACACCTTTGATATAACGTCGAGCAAATTATTGTTTTTAACTGTTAATCTTGTTAAATTCTTGTTAAAGTCCTCCCGTGCATGCTCCCGTGACCACCATTTGGCAGCCAATCAATTTTTGGCAGAACACCGGCCCACATTTCCGGGTTGTCAGCGGTGATGCGTAACAGATGCGACGTATATGGCAAAGCTACTTAATTAAGTTTTTTTTTCTTCACTTTATTAGACATTTTTGGACTGATGTGACGTGTACGGTGGCAAGTACGGTACTGCTAATAATTATCCAAGCAAGCGTGATTTATAGCTCTGCTGACATGTCTGCCCTCTTTTTGTAAAGGCAGCACTGCAGCCAATTAATCCTTGTCGTCTGTATTTTCTCCTAAAACCTAATTACGAACATTTCCAGAAAGCAGTAAATATCAACCTTTTTTCACAGTCTTTGGGCCATAGAAATTAATTACGAACATAATCTTGGGCTGTTTTTATTTAAACGCTGGATAAAACCTCTAACTGTGTGCAAAGTGTGTGAGGGCAGAGACGCTGTTTGGTTGGAAGCTCAGTTTGAGGCGCAGATCTTCCATACATAAATCTGTTTTGCTCAATTTTAGCACAAAGCCACATAAGTTTTTAATAAATGCTTGGAGAATTGTTTCGTTACATATAGAGCATTATGGAAAAACACTCATGCTACAAAGTGAACGTCCAACTTGTAAAGATAGTAAAAAATGTTTGAACTTCTGACAGATTGTAGGAATTTACTCCGTGAAAAGTCCTGTTGTGACTCGTGGTTAACTTAATTCCAAGATGAGAATTTCTGTTGATTGAGAATAATTTCAGTGTTTTTTTTCTTTATACTGTTTCAGGTGGTAACAAAGTGTGATTTAAGTTACAAACATATCGTCAACATACCTGGCCCAAGGGCTCATTTTCAGAGCCAGGCCTCGGCTAATGCAGAAACCTGCTCCTCCTGTGGCAAACCAGAACTTGACAGAAACCTGAAACAAGAACAGGCCGACACATCAGCTGGCTGTCATGTCCCTTTCTATCTGATCAAGACACTTAAAGCTCTTTACAACAACCTGTGTCTCATGTACCCATTCATACAGCACTCTACTAGATCTGTACAAAGATAATTGAGCAAATCATTCTAAAGAGACTAATCAGAGCTTTATCACATTCATACACTGATGGGACACACATCAGAGACAATGAGGGGTTCATTGTCTTGCCCAGGAACACTTCGGCAAGTGACTGCTGGTGGATTCGAACCCCCAACTCTTGCATCCGAGGACGACTGCTCTAACCACTGAGCCACAGGAGGGAATGGATGGAAACATGTAAGACTCAAAGCATCTTTGAACACACTGCAGATTTGTGACCACACATTTTAAATCTTGGTTTTAAAGAGTTAATAAAAATGCAAATGAAACAGAATGTAAACAATGAAACTGTCGTGTAAAACTGCAGAGGTTTAAAATGAGCTGATGTAGCACTTTTCACATTAGTGTCCTTCTATAAATCTGAAAACTGATGGACAACTGGCACTTATTTGGCTAGCTGTTAGCCTAGCCTGGATACAGACTTATCTCTTTCTCCGTGCTCTGTGACTGATGTCACGGCTCATAAGTAGTTCATCAGACAACACTTCACAGTGGACTGGACTTTCCCTTCAGGCATGTGATGATGTCACACTAACTTCTGATCTGTGTAAATAATCAATCAATCATTTTACCACAGATTATAACTGAGGGATGTTTCCATGTTTTATATGGACTTCTCAGAATGCAGCAAGAAGGAACACCAGTCAGACCAGTCGTCAGCACCACAAACTCTGTGACTTACCATACTAAGAAACATGTTGCTGCTGTTTTCACTCCTCTTGTTGGAAACACACATCCCATAAAGGACTCCATGGAATTTAACAACTAAGTTCAACATTTCAAACTGGCTCCAGGAGAAACTTCAATGACTTTTTTAATTAGTGCTGTAAATTATAGAGCTTTTGTGAGATGAGATGTATTGTAACTTATTGAAAATGTTCACATCTTATACTGTACTTTGTGAAGATTATTACATTTAGTTTGTCTTTATAAGTGGAAGAGGAAACTATTAATAAGACAGAAGATGACTGACTGAGCCGTCACTCTTGACCCTCTCTGCAGCCTCTATGGGGTGGTTCAGACTGGGCCGGCCCAGGTACACGTCTTGGCTGTGATGGTAGGAGGAAAGTAGATCCAACAGACTGGGCAGGATCACATAGTTGTCATCATCCACGTGGCAGAACCACCTACACACAAAGGAACTATTAGAGGTAAACAAATGAACGACCACTTGTAGAGGTCGCCAGCAACACTTGTTCACTTGTTGCATGTTTGCTGCTGCAGATGAGGAACATGTCATGTGACTCACTTCTTCTGGGACTCAATGAACTTGTCATATTCCACAGACATCTTGCAGCACAGAGCCTGTCGGTTGTGAGCTGCCGAGCAGTTGGTGTTGATGATATGAGCTCCTGTGAGACAAACCAGACGGCAGCACAGTTTAAAGAACAGCTGAGGTGAGCAGAACCTCCGTTATTGTTGGGTTGATTTGTTGTTAGCAGATCATTCAAATATATGGTGTTACAAACGTGTTCACCTCTTCAGCATTTTCTGTTTTGATGCCACAACCAGAAGTTAAGAGATTGTAAGGAGAGTTGTATCTTGTGGTTTTAAACAAAACAAATACCACTTTCAAGTAATACAAGTTTTATTGTGAAACAAAAGAGCAGGCATAATTATTCACCCCCTAAAGTCCGTACTTTGTGTCATCGTCCTATGCAGCAGTTACATTCAGGTTTCCACTGCCTCCAGAACATCCAACACAGCTGGTCTCACCTCGCTCTTTAAACCTTTCCTTTGACATGTGCAGACACCTTTTTGTCACAAATCACTCCTGAAACTTTTCTCCATCCTCTCCATCTTGCCTGCTTTTTTTTTCTTTTCCTTTTATAGATGGCCTCCCTTCTCACCTTACAGCCATCCTCTCACACCGAATTTATATATATATATATTTTTTTTAAATTAATTAATTAATTTTTAAATAGAGAGAAAGGAAAGACAGAAAGTAAGACAACAAAACACAACAATTATCCACAAAAAAGCACAAGGCAAACACACCCAACCTCCATCTGCAATCCTGCAAAGTACATGACAGAACACAGTAACATGCATAAAAACTAATAACATTCATGACCTTGCAGTAGATTTCCATAAATATACATACCCATACCTACAAATATATATACAGAATAAATACATACACAATCATATTCAGTCATATACCCATCAACATATCTACATATATCTACATATACATCCCTGCATCCATTTGTGTGTGGTTGTGAGCATGCATAAGTGAAAAAGTTTCCTCCAATAGAACATTCAATAGCAACCGTGAAGCATCAGAGATCCGCCCCCCCCAAGGCCCGAGGCAGGCAAAGGGGCAACCAGAGCCCAAGACCCCAAGAAGGACCCCGAGCCCAGAGTCCCCAGGGCCACCCGAACAGGACGAGCCACTCACCAACTCCCCAGATCCGACCAAAGGGGAGAACAGGAAAAGCCCCACCAGTGACTACACACAATGACCCCCCGGGGTCAACAGCGACAAACCCACAGGCCCCTGCCGGAGCCCGATGTAACTGATGACATGTCCTTACCCCAAAAATACACTACACGCGGTCCGTGTCCGCTCCGCTCCGCAGGTCGCAGCTGAGCGAGTCCAAAGTCCACTGCCTCCGCTCAGCTCAGGTCCGCATGGATGCGCCGCTCCAAGACGCATGCGCGGGAATTGCGAGATTGCGCGATAAATCAAGTGATAAATAATGAAGTCAGAACAAAACAATTCATTCGGTGGAAGAAGGAGAACAACAGTAAAGGCTGCCTTGATCTTCTCTCGTAAATAAGCGACAGGACATGGTTTGAGCAACAGGAAGTGATGTTTACATTTCAGAATAAAATACTTTTTTATTTATTTATTTCTTGTATTGCGTTATTAGGTGTAGTCATAGTCATAAATATAATAGTTTAGTCATAGAATAGTCATAAATGATAGTTTGACAGCATTTTTGTACAAATAAATCCGTATAGAGCTAGGATTAGTCCGCCCGTGGTGATTTTATTTTGTAAATACGGAAGTTGTGCTCGTTCCTTTTCCTGTTGGTGCGACGTAATCTTCAAAAGTTGACTCCGGCACAGCTCCGTCATCCGGCAGAAATAGAAAAATTTCTAATTTTGACGGACTGCCGTCCGCTCGCCGCAGCTCACCGCCGCCGTGCGGAGCCAGTGTACTTTATCTCATTGATTATAATGGGTGCGTATTTGCTGCGGAGGTCGGACCGGAGCGGGGCGGAGCCGGAACGCGTGTAGTGTATTTTTGGGGTTAGCGTTCGACAGACGTTCATTCAGCTCTTTGTGGAACCTCATAGTTTTAGCTCCTCCAGCAGACTGACGGGAGAGACAGGAAGTGGAGCTTAAAAGGGAACTTTGACCCAGTGAAACTCACTCTGCTCATTGGCTGTTCACCAGGAACAAGAGGGAGTTCGCTCAGGTCAGAGGGTTTATCAAAAGTTAAAGGAGTGAAGATTATTCAGTGAAAGTGTTTAGAAAAGTGACAGAAACCTGTCGACAGTTATACAGATTACTGATTAAGCGTTTGATTCACATCTTAACATTTCTAAAACAAATCTGAAAAGTTCAACTTGACATAATTCTCAACTTTGCCATAGTTTGATTCATCATATGAAGAAGTGACCAGCATTGGTAACAGCATAAACCATGACCATACAATGACAAGAGTTCTTCTGTTAATTAATTCTGAATTAACACAAATTAAATTAAAAGGAAGTCTCTTCTGATTGATTTGTGTCTTTTGATTCAAAATAAATGTAATAAAATAGTGTCCACTCGTCTCCTTGAGAGCTTCAAGAAAAGTGTACCACTAAGCGTTTCAGAGACCAGGGTGTATCACTACATTAATAACTGAACTCTAGCTTATATTAAAGATCATAATACTCCATATTTGCCATACAAAGCACTTTGCTCCCAGACATAAGGTTTACTTGTGGTTTCTAGTGAAGTTGAGATTCAACACAATCTGCTGTCTTCCTTAAACAGATAACTTTTTACTAACCGTCATTTTATAAAGTGTGAATGCTTTGTACAGTGCCTGAAGATTACTTTTGTGGTGAAGTGGTGTTACAAACATAAACTGAATTGAACTGAAGTGAATTAATGGATCTTCAATGAATGGGCAAAAGGCCCTGAGGGTTTTCCTCTGAAGTCCACACAGATGGATCTATGGTCTTGAAGCAGCAAACCTTTAGAGGATTTCCACAGATACATTTTGATTCTTTGTTTTTGTGACAAGTATCTTGCTCCTTACCTGATCGTAACTGCAGCTCTTTGTCATCAGCATCAGTGAATATGTAAGTCTGTAAGATACAAAGATATAGTGACTGTGTTAGCAAAACAAAAGCAAACATACTGACCTGCTCGAGGATGGAGTGGAAAGTTCTTTGATTAAAATGAGCTCATTTTAGTGGCTGCAAATATGACAACAAAATGCTGAAAGAGGACAAGTCAGTCCAAATACCCTGATGACCAAATGAGGGAAACACGAAGAGAAACGTGTCTAAATGGAAACAAATTCACTCTATAATGTACAAATAAAAAAGATTTATAAAGACTGCTTTTTTATGGTGGCACAGTTGGTAGGGATGCTGCTTCTCAGCAAGAGGGTTGCTGGTTCAAATCCCGGCCGGGGGCCTTTCTGGGTAGAGTTTGCATGTTCTCTCCATGCTGCATGGGTTTTCTCCAGGTAGTACTCCAGTTTCCTCACACAGACCAAAAACATGCATGTTAGACTGATTGTAACTCTAAATTGTCTCTAGGTGTGAGTGAGAGAGTAAATGGTTGTTTGTCTCATTTGTCTCCATGTGTCCCTGTGATGGACTGAGACCTGTCCAGGGTGTCCCCCGCCTCTCAAACAGTGACTGCTGGAATTGGGCACCAGTGACCCCCACGACAAGAAAAGGAAGAAGCGGGTAAAGATGATGGATGGATGGATGAATGGATGGATGATCAGGAGGTTCAGTGTCTTGCCTCAAGAAACAGTAACATTTAGATGGGCTTGGTATCAGGACTTGAGTCATACCATCCTTGGTGGTGAGTAAATTGCCCTGTTTCCATCCATTTTCATTTCGAATTTTGAGCTACCTCGCAAATTTGTAAATACAAATTAATGCAGATCAGAAGTGTTTCCATCTGCTGGCTTGAAGCGCTTCTTCCAAGCCGCGCACAGCGTCATTACGTCAGACGTCAGCGTCATTACGTCAGACGTCAGCACTGCGCATGTCTACAGTAAACCAGAGAGTAAACAGGAAGTAGCGGTTGACAACAGAACCCGGCCACACATCTCGTCAAAATGGAGAGAATATTTCAGGTACGTGTTGCTATCGGGCGAGTTGTATTTATTCTGTCATGCCAACTAGTTTTAGCGAGTTACATGCTGTTCGGAGCGGAAACAGCTGATCAGTCACGTGACGTGAATGTGCGCTACGGCAGCACGAGTCGGCAAATGTGTTTCCATCTGTCGTTTTGCGCAGCTGCTCGGTTTCGCAGCTCCCAAAAACCACCTCAAGCGAGCGTATAAACTTTTTGGCGAATTTCAGGAAGTAACTTCGTATTTTGCCGTTTCCATTAAGCTTTTCTGCTGCGATACTTCAAAATGCGCACCTAGAAACCTTGATGGAAACACGGCTGTGTTTGTATTAGTAGAAAGAAAATACCATTTGTATTACTGGACTATAAACAAAGACAAGTTTACAACAGTATGGAAAGTCAGATTATAAAAGCTCAATCTGTTGTCAAACTCGTATGACTGGTTTCAAATCCTCTAAGCTAGCTGGCACCAAGACGTCAACCTTTAATGAAGTCAGTATGAAACCACGGCATGAAACATGTTGATTCATATCCCAGCTGTCAACAGTACATCATTTTCATTAATGGCTGTGTTGTGCTGCAGTAAACACTGGGTGTGTTCAGCCCACAGGGGGTGGGGGGTACTTTCCTAAACACACAAACAAACAAAATAATAGGAGCCATTTGTTGCAACTTTGTCAATAACAATACTGATTTAAAAGCCTAGCATGCCTTAAAGAAATGTGTTTCACCAATAACTTCCAGTTTCAGACTAAGAATATTTTATGATGGGGGGGGGTCATCATACGAGGGCCCTCATGATAAATTATCTTCATTTTT
>JBBPBX010022999.1:12913-24539 GCA_038048925.1 Garcialebias charrua | reverse complement strand
AGTCTATGGGAGTGTCGCAACTCTCTCTATATAGGGCTCTGGTATGCTGGTTACTCTTCCTGATGCAACCTGGGCTTGAACTGCAACCTCAGGATTTGCAAGCCCACGGCACTGACTACCTTGCTACCACAGCCAATAATTGTAAAATGTTGCAATGATCGTTTAAATTAAACTGTCTGTTTGCAATTTTTTATTTTATTTAAGCCAAATATGTTTGCTGAGGGTTTGATTCTTTTTAACCTTTCCCGCATCCCTCATTAACACTATCATTTAAGTTTAAGAGTTTAAGTTTAAGAGTTGAAAGGACAATAAATCCTCTCACCCTTTGGAATGATTTCTTTCTCAATTAAATGTACAATTGTCAACAGTCCACACCTGATTTGAAGTTTATGTTTATGTTTATGTTTATTAAATTTGTTCATTTTTTTTACAGAAGAAACAATACAAGACAATCCCATTAAATGATAGTGTACAAAGTGACATCTTCCTTGACAGCAACCCTTTTTGCCAGTCTTTGTTTTCACATAAGCACTGAGAACATTTTCCACAATGGGAGACTTGCACTGTTTGTGTTATGGGACAAACCTGTGCTTTTCCTCCCAGTTAAAGTGTTGTGGAATTTATTCTGCTGTGCTACAAAAAATAATTCACAAGTCGTTAAATATGAAGCAGTGGTGTACATTTTTGTAGTGGGTATACTGTGCTTGGAAACCAAAATACAGGTTAGTACAATGTAATTGTCAATTTATTAAAATTTTAAAAATTACCAAATTTTTCTGATGCTTATATTTTATTAAATGAACAATAAACTTACAACAGTTGGCTTTGCATTAAAAACTGTAATATAATTTATTTTTAAAAAGTATCAAACCAAAGTGCTGCACACCGATAGATTGTTATGGAAGCATTTACCATTTAATCATTAAATTATACTCCCTTTAACGTTATGCTTTATTTCTTCAAAGTAGGATACTCAGTTTCTCCACAATTTAAAAAAAATCACATATGCCTGAATGGGTTATTGTTTTAGTTTTTAAAAAATGGTGAACATAAGGGATGAATGGTTGGATGGATGGATGGATGGATGGATGGATGGACAGATGGATGGATGGAATCCAATATTTTCTTTTGTCTCAAAATGTAAAACAATCAATAACTGTTAACAATCATCATGTCGGTCCTTACACATCAGATGTTTTAGTTTTATAATTTCATGCCTACTGGCCAGAAAAGCCCCTTCTAACAAACTTTTATGATTTGTAAAAAAAAATAAAAAAATAAAAAAAAATGTATGCCTGTTTTATGACTGTCCATTGTTGTTGTCACTCTTTGTTAAGAAATCAGTTCTGTCTTGTAAACGAGTCCCAGAGGCTCAATGGGATTAACCAGTCTACATAAAGGTTAAATGGGCCACCAGTTAATGATGACAATTGTAGCAGCTGGACATGTTTATTTAATGAATGAAAGGGTAGAAATTGCTCTTTTGGTCGTAAAGCTTGCAGACCCCTGATTTAACGTATCAATGACGCGTGTCTAATGATATGTCATCGATCATTGGACACTTTTAAGTGGGTATACTGGAATTCTTAAGCTTTTCTAGTGGGTATACTCTGTAGCATGCCTGAGTATCACACACTGATTATGAAGATAATCAGTTGTAGATGTACATCCAGGGCAGGGATTACGTCCTGCAAGTTTCCTTAGAACTCCAGTGGTTCGTGAACACACGCAAGCACACAGACTCCCTACTCGTCATATATTGATGATTTGGGTCAGGGTCCCTCCCCATCACATACTTGACCGTCGGGTCGCCCAGCAGGAGGAGGAGGGAGCAGAATGCAAGGAAGAACACAAAGCAGGACTTCCTGGAAGAAGCTCTGTTCATCCTGACGGGCTGGAGGTGAAGGTCCTCAGCCTCCGGGGCTGCAGTCCCTCACAACACCACTCCGTCCGGTCATCATATCATAACACAGACACCTGCAGAGAAGGACCAGTCATCATACCATCACACAGACATCTGCAGAGAAAGACCAGTCATCATACCATCACACAGACACCTGCAGAGAAGGACCAGTCATCATACCATCACACAGACACCTGCAGAGAAAGACCAGTCATCATACCATCACACAGACACCTGCAGAGAAGGACCAGTCATCATACCATCACACAGACACCTGCAGAGAAGGACCAGTCATCATACCATCACACAGACACCTGCAGAGAAACCAGTCATCATACCATCACACAGACACCTGCAGAGAAGACCAGTCATCATACCATCACACAGACACCTGCAGAGAAGGACCAGTCATCATACCATCACACAGACACCTGCAGAGAAGGACCAGTCATCATACCATCACACAGACACCTGCAGAGAAGGACCAGTCATCATACCATCACACAGACACCTGACAAAGAACCAGTCATCATACCATCACACAGACACCTGCAGAGAAGACCAGTCATCATACCATCACACAGACACCTGCAGAGAAGGACCAGTCATCATACCATCACACAGACACCTGCAGAGAAGGACCAGTCATCATACCATCACACAGACACCTGCAGAGAAGGACCAGTCATCATACCATCACACAGACACCTGCAGAGAAGGACCAGTCATCATACCATCACACAGACACCTGCAGAGAAGACCAGTCATCATACCATCACACAGACACCTGCAGAGAAGGACCAGTCATCATACCATCACACAGACACCTGCAGAGAAGGACCAGTCATCATACCATCACACAGACACCTGCAGAGAAGGACCAGTCATCATACCATCACACAGACACCTGCAGAGAAGGACCAGTCATCATACCATCACACAGACACCTGCAGAGAAGGACCAGTCATCATACCATCACACAGACACCTGCAGAGAAGGACCAGTCATCATACCATCACACAGACACCTGCAGAGAAGGACCAGTCATCATACCATCACACAGACACCTGCAGAGAAGACCAGTCATCATACCATCACACAGACACCTGCAGAGAAGGACCAGTCATCATACCATCACACAGACACCTGCAGAGAAGGACCAGTCATCATACCATCACACAGACACCTGCAGAGAAGGACCAGTCATCATACCATCACACAGACACCTGCAGAGAAGGACCAGTCATCATACCATCACACAGACACCTGCAGAGAAGGACCAGTCATCATACCATCACACAGACACCTGCAGAGAAGGACCAGTCATCATACCATCACACAGACACCTGCAGAGAAGGACCAGTCATCATACCATCACACAGACACCTGCAGAGAAGGACCAGTCATCATACCATCACACAGACACCTGCAGAGAAGGACCAGTCATCATACCATCACACAGACACCTGCAGAGAAGAACCAGTCATCATACCATCACACAGACACCTGCAGAGAAGGACCAGTCATCATACCATCACACAGACACCTGCAGAGAAGGACCAGTCATCATACCATCACACAGACACCTGCAGAGAAGGACCAGTCATCATACCATCACACAGACACCTGCAGAGAAGGACCAGTCATCATACCATCACACAGACACCTGCAGAGAAGGACCAGTCATCATACCATCACACAGACACCTGCAGAGAAGGACCAGTCATCATACCATCACACAGACACCTACAGAGAAGGACCAGTCATCATACCATCACACAGACACCTGCAGAGAAGGACCAGTCATCATACCATCACACAGACACCTGCAGAGAAGGACCAGTCATCATACCATCACACAGACACCTGCAGAGAAGACCAGTCATCATACCATCACACAGACACCTGCAGAGAAGGACCAGTCATCATACCATCACACAGACACCTGCAGAGAAGACCAGTCATCATACCATCACACAGACACCTGCAGAGAAGGACCAGTCATCATACCATCACACAGACACCTGCAGAGAAGGACCAGTCATCATACCATCACACAGACACCTGCAGAGAAGGACCAGTCATCATACCATCACACAGACACCTGCAGAGAAGGACCAGTCATCATACCATCACACAGACACCTGCAGAGAAGGACCAGTCATCATACCATCACACAGACACCTGCAGAGAAGGACCAGTCATCATACCATCACACAGACACCTGCAGAGAAGGACCAGTCATCATACCATCACACAGACACCTGCAGAGAAGGACCAGTCATCATACCATCACACAGACACCTGCAGAGAAGGACCAGTCATCATACCATCACACAGACACCTGCAGAGAAAGACCAGTCATCATACCATCACACAGACACCTGCAGAGAAGGACCAGTCATCATACCATCACACAGACACCTGCAGAGAAGGACCAGTCATCATACCATCACACAGACACCTGCAGAGAAGGACCAGTCATCATACCATCACACAGACACCTGCAGAGAAGGACCAGTCATCATACCATCACACAGACACCTGCAGAGAAGGACCAGTCATCATACCATCACACAGACACCTGCAGAGAAGGACCAGTCATCATACCATCACACAGACACCTGCAGAGAAGGACCAGTCATCATACCATCACACAGACACCTGCAGAGAAGGACCAGTCATCATACCATCACACAGACACCTGCAGAGAAGGACCAGTCATCATACCATCACACAGACACCTGCAGAGAAAGACCAGTCATCATACCATCACACAGACACCTGCAGAGAAGGACCAGTCATCATACCATCACACAGACACCTGCAGAGAAAACCAGTCATCATACCATCACACAGACACCTGCAGAGAAAGACCAGTCATCATACCATCACACAGACACCTGCAGAGAAGGACCAGTCATCATACCATCACACAGACACCTGCAGAGAAGACCAGTCATCATACCATCACACAGACACCTGCAGAGAAAGACCAGTCATCATACCATCACACAGACACCTGCAGAGAAGGACCAGTCATCATACCATCACACAGACACCTGCAGAGAAAGACCAGTCATCATACCATCACACAGACACCTGCAGAGAAGGACCAGTCATCATACCATCACACAGACACCTGCAGAGAAGACCAGTCATCATACCATCACACAGACACCTGCAGAGAAGGACCAGTCATCATACCATCACACAGACACCTGCAGAGAAGGACCAGTCATCATACCATCACACAGACACCTGCAGAGAAGGACCAGTCATCATACCATCACACAGACACCTGCAGAGAAGACCAGTCATCATACCATCACACAGACACCTGCAGAGAAGGACCAGTCATCATACCATCACACAGACACCTGCAGAGAAGGACCAGTCATCATACCATCACACAGACACCTGCAGAGAAAGACCAGTCATCATACCATCACACAGACACCTGCAGAGAAAGACCAGTCATCATACCATCACACAGACACCTGCAGAGAAGGACCAGTCATCATACCATCACACAGACACCTGCAGAGAAGGACCAGTCATCATACCATCACACAGACACCTGCAGAGAAGACCAGTCATCATACCATCACACAGACACCTGCAGAGAAGGACCAGTCATCATACCATCACACAGACACCTGCAGAGAAGGACCAGTCATCATACCATCACACAGACACCTGCAGAGAAGGACCAGTCATCATACCATCACACAGACACCTGCAGAGAAGGACCAGTCATCATACCATCACACAGACACCTGCAGAGAAGGACCAGTCATCATACCATCACACAGACACCTGCAGAGAAGACCAGTCATCATACCATCACACAGACACCTGCAGAGAAGGACCAGTCATCATACCATCACACAGACACCTGCAGAGAAGGACCAGTCGTCATACCATCACACAGACACCTGCAGAGAAGGACCAGTCATCATACCATCACACAGACACCTGCAGAGAAGGACCAGTCATCATACCATCACACAGACACCTGCAGAGAAGGACCAGTCATCATACCATCACACAGACAGCTGCAGAGAAGGACCAGTCATCATACCATCACACAGACACCTGCAGAGAAGGACCAGTCATCATACCATCACACAGACAGCTGCAGAGAAGGACCAGTCATCATACCATCACACAGACACCTGCAGAGAAGGACCAGTCATCATACCATCACACAGACAGCTGCAGAGAAGGACCAGTCATCATACCATCACACAGACACCTGCAGAGAAGGACCAGTCATCATACCATCACACAGACACCTGCAGAGAAGGACCAGTCATCATACCATCACACAGACACCTGCAGAGAAGGACCAGTCATCATACCATCACACAGACACCTGCAGAGAAGGACCAGTCATCATACCATCACACAGACACCTGCAGAGAAGGACCAGTCATCATACCATCACACAGACACCTGCAGAGAAGGACCAGTCATCATACCATCACACAGACACCTGCAGAGAAAGACCAGTCATCATACCATCACACAGACACCTGCAGAGAAAGACCAGTCATCATACCATCACACAGACACCTGCAGAGAAGGACCAGTCATCATACCATCACACAGACACCTGCAGAGAAGAACCAGTCATCATACCATCACACAGACACCTGCAGAGAAGGACCAGTCATCATACCATCACACAGACACCTGCAGAGAAGGACCAGTCATCATACCATCACACAGACACCTGCAGAGAAGGACCAGTCATCATACCATCACACAGACACCTGCAGAGAAGGACCAGTCATCATACCATCACACAGACACCTGCAGAGAAGGACCAGTCATCATACCATCACACAGACACCTGCAGAGAAGGACCAGTCATCATACCATCACACAGACACCTGCAGAGAAGGACCAGTCATCATACCATCACACAGACACCTGCAGAGAAGGACCAGTCATCATACCATCACACAGACACCTGCAGAGAAAGACCAGTCATCATACCATCACACAGACACCTGCAGAGAAGGACCAGTCATCATACCATCACACAGACACCTGCAGAGAAGAGACCAGTCATCATACCATCACACAGACACCTGCAGAGAAGACCAGTCATCATACCATCACACAGACACCTGCAGAGAAGGACCAGTCATCATACCATCACACAGACACCTGCAGAGAAGGACCAGTCATCATACCATCACACAGACACCTGCAGAGAAGGACCAGTCATCATACCATCACACAGACACCTGCAGAGAAGGACCAGTCATCATACCATCACACAGACACCTGCAGAGAAGGACCAGTCATCATACCATCACACAGACACCTGCAGAGAAGACCAGTCATCATACCATCACACAGACACCTGCAGAGAAGGACCAGTCATCATACCATCACACAGACACCTGCAGAGAAGGACCAGTCATCATACCATCACACAGACACCTGCAGAGAAGGACCAGTCATCATACCATCACACAGACACCTGCAGAGAAGGACCAGTCATCATACCATCACACAGACACCTGCAGAGAAGGACCAGTCATCATACCATCACACAGACACCTGCAGAGAAGGACCAGTCATCATACCATCACACAGACACCTGCAGAGAAGGACCAGTCATCATACCATCACACAGACACCTGCAGAGAAGGACCAGTCATCATACCATCACACAGACACCTGCAGAGAAGAACCAGTCATCATACCATCACACAGACACCTGCAGAGAAGGACCAGTCATCATACCATCACACAGACACCTGCAGAGAAGGACCAGTCATCATACCATCACACAGACACCTGCAGAGAAGGACCAGTCATCATACCATCACACAGACACCTGCAGAGAAGGACCAGTCATCATACCATCACACAGACACCTGCAGAGAAGGACCAGTCATCATACCATCACACAGACACCTGCAGAGAAACCAGTCATCATACCATCACACAGACACCTGCAGAGAAGACCAGTCATCATACCATCACACAGACACCTGCAGAGAAGGACCAGTCATCATACCATCACACAGACACCTGCAGAGAAGGACCAGTCATCATACCATCACACAGACACCTGCAGAGAAGGACCAGTCATCATACCATCACACAGACACCTGCAGAGAAGGACCAGTCATCATACCATCACACAGACACCTGCAGAGAAGGACCAGTCATCATACCATCACACAGACACCTGCAGAGAAGGACCAGTCATCATACCATCACACAGACACCTGCAGAGAAGGACCAGTCATCATACCATCACACAGACACCTGCAGAGGACCAGTCATCATACCATCACACAGACACCTGCAGAGAAGGACCACACGTTTCACTCAACATTCATGAAGCAGCACAGAGTTCATGTCTATGAGGAAGACCTCCATCTGTGTCTTGTTTTAGCAGTGTGTTTCTCCTTTCACACTGAAAATCACTCACATTGCATCTAAACAAGAAGTATGTTTTAATAATGTGTTCTTTCTAAACCGTTAATCAGACATACGTGTTGTTCTTTAACCAGTGGTGGGATGTAACTAAGTACAAATACTTTGTTACTGTACTTAAGTACATTTTTCATGTATCTGTACTTTACTTAAGTAGAATTAAATGTGGGTACATTACTTTTACTTTTACTCCACTACATTTTACATGAAGTATCTGTACTTTCTACTACACTACATTTCTATAATGTGTTGAGTTACAAGTTACATTCACGTTGCAGTTTTTTGATTTGTCATTAGTTTGAAAGTAACTGATGTCGAGAGAGGAGTTGGTCCATTCAATCACTGCAAAGTGGACAGGTAACATTAGACCCGCCTTCAAGAAGAGCTGGACCAGTGATGTATATTCTAGTAGTGTATACATATGTCAATGAGCTGAGAGAACCCACTGCACAACCAACACACCCGAAATGGATTCCAGCACGGAGATTCAGCCAGAAGATACACACCACCCATGACTAGGGGTGTAACGATACACAAAACTCACGAGACGAGACAAATTACAGAGCTCGCGAGAACGAGACGAGATTTTAATATTAGTTCAAGAAAACTTCAAAGATCGGTTTTATGCCGCAAAAAGGCTTTTATTCTGTTTTAACATGTATTACAAACCCAACTGATGTCTTCATTTTACTGATTGAATCTCCTTAGACCTTAGAACGTTCAACTTTGTTTAAAAAAATAGATATTCACGCAGGACTTTCCAAAAATTGAACATAAATATCCGCATCAGCACTGACTCTGCAGCCGTCACTCACCAGTGTTGCCAGATTGGGCGGTTCACCGCGATTTTCCTTCTGACTTTTGCGGGTAGAGATTGCTTTGGGTGGGTGGGACTCTATCTGGCAACACCGGTCACACCGGTGTTTACACGCGTGTCTTTACATTCGGGGCAGCGTCGGCAGCGCCGGGACCCTCCATCAATGTAGAGGCGTCTGCGGCACCGGGACCCTCCATCAGTAGTTGGGGCGTCTTCTATAGCAACTTCATCCGGCGAAGCCATGCTGTCCGTGACGCTGACTTGCTAGGGGCTCTGCTAGCATTAGCATTAGCGTCTCGCGAGACAACGTTACCTCTTAACGAGAGATATTGCGGGAGTTTAATATCGCGAGATCTCGTACAACGAGATCTCGTTACATGCCTACCCATGACCTTATTGAAAGACTCTTGAAAGACTGTTCAGTACAGCAGGACAGATTCTCTCTCCCAAAAGAGCCAGACATGGACTCAAAAAACTTTGAAAACAACTTCTTCTGAATTTTAACAAGAAAGTCTTGCTGCAATATTAAAATGTGTCAGTTCATGGGATGTTAGGAGACACAGTCCTCACCTCCTTCTACAGGTATGCAGTAGAAAGCATCCTGTGCTACATCAACATGTGGCATGGATGTTGCACAGAAGACTGTTGGAGTCAGCCTCCCCAGACATCTGCACCTCCAGATGCAGGAAGTGGGCCAACTGCATCATGAAGGACCCCACTCACGCAGCACACATACTTTTTGCCCCACTCCCCTCAGACAGGAGGTTGAGGAGCATCAAGTGTAGAACCACTAGACTGAGGAACAGCTTCTACCCTGAAACTGTTAGATTCATAAATCCCTAACCAGAAAAATCACTGTAATGACACTTTAATTGGTGATATGTCAGTTTTTCTGGGCTGCTGATTTCTTGCCTTTAAGTTGCTGTATTCATACCCATCTGCTCACTACAGACTCATGTTCAGGCTGCTGTTTCATACACCATATTAGTGTTGTTCAGTGCATAGCTTAGATCCTTATATACTGTTTCTTTTTACACTTTATTTTTTGCCATCTTTTAGATGTAACTGGTACCTTGAGTACACAATTTTGTTCCACCTCATGTACCACATGTGATGTGAATGACAATAAAGAACCTTGAATCTTGAATAGTCTTCAATGTTCTTTAGAAAAATGAAACTGATACAAACCCATACTAGAACAACCAGACAAAGCAAAGTGTGTTTGAAAAGTCTTGTGATACTTTCGGTCAAACACAAAAGTTGTTTGACATGATTTTTTTTACTTTTTAATGATGCTGGGTATTAAACAGATTGTTGCTGAAGTACTGTTACCTTGGTTTTTAAAGCAATTTCCTGTCTAGTCTGTTTTCAAAGGTTCACCTGGGAGGAATGTCTAAAGCAAGAACAGAGTCATGGTCCAGGTCTCACCAGCAAGCTGTGGTGCTCTCCTGGAGCCAGGTAGGTGTGGCTGAGGTGACGAGCAGCTTGGAGCACTCGAACAATCCCCTCCATGTTACAGGTGAGGCTGAAGCAGCTGTGAGCCAGAATCAGCAGCTCAACAACTGCGAGAAAAAACAAGAAAGGTTAGACCCTGGATATCTGGGTGATGATCTAACAGATGGTGTGTGAGCCATACTGCAGCTCAGGTCTCTCAGAGGAACAGTGGGGAGGGTTTCCAGCAGCCGGAGTCCCACCAGGCTGGGGTCCTTGCACAGTTTGATTAGCTGCACCAAAGAGTCCCGACCTTCTGATGGTCTGAAAACCTGATTTTCTCCTGGCAGGAAAAGAAAACATTAACAGTGAGGAACATGAGAGACAAATAGTGAAACAGGGCTGTTATCTCACCAGGCAGCAACTCCTGCGTGGATGCCAGCAGCGCCTGAACCACAGCAGAGGACAGCAGATTTGCCACAATCTCAGCAGAGAGACCCTGAGCTCTGATGAAGGTCTGGGCCTTCCTGTAACTATCTGGCTGCTCCAACAGCAAAAGCTTCTTCAGAACACAGCCAGGGTTCTCTGTACATATCTGATCGAATGTACACTGCAGCTCCTGGAAAGAATTACATAAAACAGAAGATGTTACACATCCTGCTCCACAGTTTTTGACATCTAATTAGATTTTAAAAAATCCAATGCCAAGGCACTGTGGATAAGTCAGGTTAGATAACAGAATACCTGTGAGGTCAATATGTCCATAGATTCTATAGATCATGCAGCCCCATTGACCTTTACTTAAATCAAATAAAATTGATTTTCTTCAGGAAGAATATTACATTTAATACCCTGATGCATGCTCAATAATCCAGGTAGAAAAATCTAAAAAGCTAAGTCTGGTCCTCTGGACATTCAAAAAACAAAACAAAACAAAGCCAAAAAAAAATGTAGAAACGTTTCGTCTTTCGTCCGAAAGACTTCCTCAGTCTGAGGTGCTGTATTCAGCT
>JBBPBX010022999.1:0-12362 GCA_038048925.1 Garcialebias charrua | reverse complement strand
TGGCTTTTAAACCCCAAAATACATTACGGCAAAGACTGGTTCATCCCAAAGATCCAGTCCCCCGGCACAAACAGAGTAATATTGTGTATGCTGTTCAGTGTCAGGAGGGCTGTGATCAGTCTTACATCGGGGAAACTAAACAGCCACTGGCCAAAAGGATGGCCCAGCACAGAAGATCAACATCATCAGGTCAGGACTCTGCAGGTCTACACTCATCTCCAGGCCAGCGGTCACTCTTTCAGGGATGAAGATGTTCACATCCTTGATAGAGAGGAACAATGGTTTGAGAGAGGAGTAAAGGAGGCCATCTTTGTGAAAAGAAACCGTCCATCATTAAACAGAGGTGGAGGCCTCCGGGTTCAACTGTCCCCCACTTACAATGCTGTTATTGCTAGTATCACTCAGCCCTCTGTGAATAGCAAACAACCATCAGGGTGTTAACGATCCATCGTCAGGCTGATGGTCCTCCTTGCTCATGTGAGCAGCTGGTTTCAGGCTGTCATCAGCCAACTGGTTGATCCACTGTGGGAGGGTGCTATTTATATCAGCACTTTGTGTGGACTTGTTCCTGTTTAAAGTGCTTTATAAATAAAATGGTATGGTATGGTATAAGACTGAGCTGAATACAGCAGCTCAGACTGAGGAAGTCTTTCGGACGAAAGACGAAACGTTTCTACAGGTTTTTTTTTTTGTGCTTTGTTTTTTGCATGTCCAGAGGACCAGACTTAGCTTTTTCAGACTAGGTTTGACACGTTTGGCTTGGGTTTGGATCACTTTGGTTCCTTGGGATGGCTCCCTCCCGGTCTGGCGCATAACGAAGCCACTTCTTGACAGTTTCGCTGTAGTCCTTGTCAGTTAGCTTTGGGTCAAACTGCCGAGCAGCAGCTGAAAGACACAAAAATAAGAGTGAGGAAGATGGTGTATATTTGATAAAATTGTATACCCCCCTCCCCTCTTTTTTTTTTTTTTGAGAGGTGCGCCATGTTCTGCTTTTGGTGTGTGCACAAACTGTGCACAAACTGTCCCACAAATTAGTATAATTCTTGATCTGAAGTCAGGGGCCACACAAAATCGTTTCAGGGGCCACAAATGGCCCTCAGGCCACACTTTGGACATCCCTGATATACAGTATTTGAAAAATTTCAAAACATTTCATTAATAGCAGATGTTCTGTGGCACATTTTGAACGTTTAGATAAGAATTTGTGCTCAAGTACCTAGAGAGCTTAACATATATTTCCTTGAGGAAAAATGAGCCAGACCACATTGAAATGGTCTACATTTAATAAATGAATGCAGTTCAGTCTATCAAATAAATTACCATCTTTTGACGAACTGATTCTTCCATCAGTAATGACTCCACCCCATGAAGTCTTGTTCACTGGTGACTGGCAGCTGGACAGGGAATGTATAAGTTGCGGTGGCTGGTCCCCGGATACCACCTTGTCATGTTGCCCTCTCTCAACTTGTTCTTGATGAACTGCACATCTCTGGACAGATCCTTCACCACCACAAGTACTTCAGTGAGCACTGAAGTCATCTTGTGGATGGCAAGGTCTTTAGAAGAAAAGTTAAAATCATTAAATGAGAAACAAAAATAACCTGCTAATGACACAGTGAGGAATGTCCAACAGACTTGCCTTTCAAAAGCTGCTCTTCATTGCTGTCATCTGTGGTTCCATCTGTAAAACACAAACGTTCATACAACTTCATCTTTGCATACATTTTGAAAGGTTGGAGCATGTGTGTGCATAATTGATGTTGATTTTATTTTGGTTAGAAATTCATTCATTCATTCAACCTTTATTTACCGGTAGTCAGGTAAATCTTTTGAACCTCATGGGCTCATTTACGAAAGCGACCTGCTAAAACTAAAGAACGATGAACAGCAATGGTAGAATTTCCTTAAAATGTAATGTTAGTGTTTGTTCAACAGGGAACAGTTTGTTAACAGAAAGGGCATTTTCTGTATGTAATCAGGAATACACAGGACCACAATGGAAACCAGTCTCTGGGGGCTTTGTGTGATGTTTAGCTTTTAAGCAACATTGTATACCCGTACAAATTGTTAATTAGTGTTGTATAAAGTACCTCAAAGTAATACTTTAGTAAAAGTACAAGTACCTTATCATAAAATTACTTTGGTAAAAGTTAAAGTCTCCTGTAAGAATATTACTGGAGTAAAAGTCCTAAAGTATCTTATTTATTTTGTACTTATCAAAAGTAAAAAAAAAAATTTTTTTTTCTTCTTTCGGCTTTTTCCCTGCGTTAGGGGTCACCACAGCGATCTAGTCGCATGAAGATTTGGCAGTTGTTTTTACGCCGGATGCCCTTCCTGACACAACCACAGACCACGAGCAACCACAGCCCTCTGTGTGGAGCAGAGAGCTGATATCTAGGGTTCCCGGGGGAGCAGATGGTGTGGGTTAAGGGCCTTGCTCAAGGGCCCAGAGTGGGGCAGATGAGGGTGGAGACAAATGTGACCGCTTCACTTATCCCACCCACATCTTTGATGTTGTCGGTACCAGGGCTTGAACCGGTGACCTTCCGATCACAAGCGCACCTACTTAACCTCTGCGCCACCACTCCCACTTATCAAAAGTAAAATATTTTCCAAAATACATTTATTGGGAGGTGATCATTGAAAAAAGCTGAAACAATGAATAATTGTAGATTTGGATCAAAATCAAGCAATTATACTATAATATTGTTATTGTTCATTATGAAATACTAGCCTAACTAAATGTCTAATTATAACTATACCAGGACCAATACAGTCTGAGACTTTACAAAATGCACAACCAAACTTTAATAAATAATAATTTTATTTATAAAGCGCTTTCAAACAAAGTGCTGAACAGTTACAAAAAGATAAGAATCAATATAAAAAGGTTGTAAGAACAAATAAAACATTGAAAAAGGATTATATATTACAATTTTTCCTGTTTTGGCATGAGTCACCCAATATGCACGGTTTTGATTTGCTGACTAGCACCACGTGATTCAGTAACAGCACGCGATTGGTCTGTTTTTGGCGGAATGCCGGTTTGGCCCGGTTAGAAAACCATAAAAACATTTGTGAACTTTCGAAACACATCAACATATTAAATATGTACGGTTTCAGTGACTTTTCTGGGCTATAACCAGTAGGCCAAACCGGCGTTCCGTCGAAACGAACAGACTAATCGCGTGCCGTTACTGAATGACGTTGTGCGAACCCCGCCCCCGCCCCAACATGTACGCTTTTGATTGGTTAACTCGCACGACGTCAGTCAGTATCAGCGCTCGATTGGCCCGTTTGAATTTGCCCGGGTAGACAAAAGATATTTTAAAATAACACTTGAAAAGTTTCTAAACACAGCGAAATGTTAACGAATAGGTCTGACAACAATACACCGAAACTGTACGGTTCAGTTTCTATTTGTAAACGGAGCTAAATTAATAAGTACACGCCAATATTCATGCATTTTTGTTAGTTGACATATTAAACTGCGACATACGTACAAAACAATGTAGGTATTTTTAAATAAACATAGATAAGATTAAATTAATATCACCAACCTTACTGCAGAGGTGCTCAGAGTAGCATTAAATTCCAGGGTTCAGTCAGACCACACGTTGCAAACCACCAGCACTTTGAAATCCGGAAGAAGTTGTGAGGTAGGGAGATACCACAGTAAAAAAAAAAAAGAAGGGGGTGGACCGCTCCACTTTCTTATAAAGTAGTACCTTGTTTTCGTGACTACACGTTATGCAAAAACAGTAAGTAATAATATTTACTGACAAGTAAGGTAATGTACTGAGAAAAATTACAACCAATTGTCCTCAACATTTAAGCTTATTTAAAATGTGATAACCCCCGCAAAATGCTCTCACCCAGAGCTGGGAGTGGAGGGGAGGGGGGAAGAGAGGAGGAGGGGTGTTGAGGAGCATACTGTAATGTCTATGGTGAGGAGGACAGAGTAATGTACCTTCATTCAACATTGATTAGACGCAATTTTTTCATTTACATATTAAAGATTTTGCATAGGACATTCTTCCAGTGGTTCACATTAGGTTTACATTTAAAAAAAAAGACATTTATGAACATAGTGTTTAGCTAATTTCATTCATTCATTCATTCAACCTTTATTTAGTCAGGTAAATCTTTTGAACCTCATGGGCTCATTTACGAAAGCGACCTGCTAAAACTAAAGAACAATGAACAGCAATGGTAGAATTTCCTTAAACAATAAACAAACAAACAATAAACAATAGAAAACAAAAGAGAGAAAAAAAAGATTTTTTTTTTTAACAAAGTATCAAAAAACTAGCAAAACATTATAAGGTAGACGTATAAAATCAAAGACAGGAACTACCCTGTAATCAAAGAAAATATGTTCCAGGTTCTCACTCTCTGTCTCACAAAAACAACTTGCTCTCAATGGAGCCTAGAGGGACTTCAATGAAGCTGTTATTATGGTTTGATTTCCCCACCCCCCAAAGAATGTCATTCAAGTATGCCTCCTTTGTACTATAGCCCACCCATCACCTATCACCAGCATTTAGCATTACCTGGGATGCATGTACTGTACATAACAAAAGTCAGAGTCAGAGAGCCTTTATTGTCATTCACACCACATGTAGTACATGTGATGAAACGAGATTATGTACACTGCATCCCAGTTACATCCAACAATAAAATGTAAAATAAACATTACTAAGATCTAAGATGTGAACTAAGAAAAACGCCAACTAAAAATACACTAAGCACTAATATATAGAATAAAATTACAGGTAGTCCCCGACTTACGAGCGAGTTCCGTTACAACGAGGTGCTCGTAAGATGAAATTTCGTAAGTTGAAACACGAAGCACATGTTCTCGTAAGTCCGGAATTTCGCTCGTAAGTTGGAACGGTTTTGCTAGCGCGACTACAAACACTCGTTTTTCATCGAAAAACTGCTTACTAGTGCATAAAAATGATCGGAAACGTGTGTCCACATGTTTAGCTAACGAACTGTGGTGAAAAAACACAGAAAAACTCGGTATTTTTTGCGTTTTTTCCAAAAATTTGCCAGCTCGTAAGTCTGGAACCTCGTAAGTAAGAGCGCTCGTAAGTCGGGGAATACCTACTCCAACGAGCAGCACGAACATGAGTTTGCATGAGCAGATGAACACAAAACAGATCAGCAACATGAAACAGATCAGCAGCAACATGAACAGATCAGCAACATGAAACAGATCAGCAGCAAAATGAACAGATTAGCAGCAACATGAAACAGATCAGCAGCAAAATGAACAGATTAGCAGCAACATGAAACAGATCAGCAGCAACATGAACAGATTAGCAGCAACATGTAACAGATCAGCAGCAACATGAAACAGATCAGCAGCAACATGAACAGATCAGCAGCAACATGAACAGATCAGCAGCAACATGAAACAGATCAGCAGCAATATGATGTGATATTTCACAGTGACCATTCTGGTTAGATATTCATGAGTCTAACAGCCTCAGGGTAGAAGCTGTTCATCAGTCTAGTGGTTCTACACTTAATGCTCCTCAACATCCTTCCTGAGGGGAGTGGGGCAAAAAGTGTGTGTGCTGGGTGAGTGTGGTCCTTCATGATGCAGGTGGCTCTCTTCCTGCATCTGGAGGTGTAAATGCCTGTGATGGTGAGGAGACTGACTCCATCTTCTGTGCAGCCTTCACCACTCTCTGCAGAGCTTTTCTTTCTGCAGCTGTGCAGCCTCTATGCCACACATTGATGCTGGAGCACAGGATGCTCTCCACTGCACACCTGTAGAAGGAGGTGAGGACTGAGCTTCTCAGACCAGCTCGTCTCAGCCGCCTGAGGAAGTAGAGTCTCTGATGAACTTTCTTGATCAGGCTTTGCACCAGCTCTCCAGGTGTTCCACCTCCTGCTTAGCTGGACTCATCATAGTTTGTGATGCATCCCACCACAGCTGTATCAGCTGCAAACTTTATGACAACCTGGATGGGTATCTGCACAATCATATGTGAGCAGAGTGAACAGGAGAGGGCTCAACACACATCCTTGAGGAGAGCCAGTGCTGAGGGTTATGGTGGAAGAGGAGAAGTTGTGGATCATCACTGACTGAAGTCTGCTAGTTAAGAAGTCAAGGAACCAGTTGCAAATGGAGGGGCTTAGTCCTAGTGTGAGTAATTTGTCCATCAGGGTTTGGGGGATCATGATTTTGAAGGCAGATGTGAAGTCCACAAAGAGCATATGGGTGTATGAGTCCTTCTGTTCCAGGTGGGTGAGAGCAGTGTGGACCACAGAGGAGATGGCATCCTCTGTTGATTGGTTCTCACAGTATGCATACTGGTGAGGGTCCTTGTTGATGATGGTTGTTTTGATGCGGGTCATGACCAGTTTTTCGAAGCATTTAGCGACTATCGGGTGAGGGCCACTGGCCAACAGTCATTTAGAGCAGTCACTGTAGAGCTTTTTTGGACTGGGATGATGGTGGTGTGGTCTTCAGGCAGACAGGATCTGTACAGGGCAAGTGAGGTGTTAAATATATTGGCCAGCACCTTGCAGAGCTGATCGGAACTTTCAACACTTTCCCAACACTTTTTTTTTTGGATTATGGTATTTTGACCAATTGGGGTTAGGATTTCCAACTAAACGCAGTGATAGGACCACCAAACTCACAGATCCTGTTCTCCACGACAATCCTGACCGCAATCTGTGAGATTTGTGTCTGTCCTACTTTTACCTATGAATTATGGGTATTTGTATTTGGACAAATTGGGGTTAGGATTTCCACCTAAACGCAGTGATAGGACCACCAAACTCACAGATCTTGTTCTCCATAACTCCCTGACCGCAATTTATGAGATTCCTGTCCATCCTACGTTCTCCCTATGAATTATGGGTATTTGTATTTTAACAAATTGGGGTTAGGATTTCCAACTAAACGCAGTGATAGGACCACCAAACTCACAGATCTTGTTCTCCATAACCCCCTACACACACACATGCACACATACACACACACACACATACACACACACACAATATGCAAGTGTACAGTTAAATATACATATCTAGACAATATCCTATACTAGGATTTTTCATGTATGGGTATCTGGAAAATATCCAATACTAGGATTTATTATGTATGGGTATCCAGAAGATATCCAATACTAGGATCTATCACAGATGTGTATCCGGAAAATATCCAATGCTAGGATTTATTATGTATGGGTATCCAAAAAATATCCAATATAAGGATCTGTCAGATGTGTATCCAGAAAATATCCAATACTGGGATCTATCACAGATATGTATCCGGAAAATATCCAATGATAGGATTTATTATGTATAGGTATCCAGAAAATATCCAATATGAGGATCTGTCAGATGTGTATCTGGAAAATATCCAATACTAGGATTTATTATGTATGGGTATCCAGAAAATATCTAATACTAGGATCTATCACAGATGTGTATCCGGAAAATATCCAATACTAGGATTTACTAGTATGGATATCCGGAAAATATCCAATATGTGGATCTGTCAGATGTGTATCCGGAAAATATCTAATACTAGGATTTATTATGTATGGGTATCCGGAAAATATCCAATACTAGGATCTGTCACAGATGTATATCCGGCAAATATCCAATGATAGGATTTATTATGTATGGGTATCCGAAAAATATCCAATATGAGGATCTGTCAGATGTGTATCCGGAAAATATCTAATACTAGGATTTATTATGTATGGGTACCCGGAAAATATCTAATACTAGGATCTGTCACAGATGTGTATCCGGCAAATATCCAATGCTAGGATTTATTATGTATGGATATCCGGAAAATATCCAATATGTGGATCTGTCAGATGTGTATTCGGAAAATATCTAATACTAGGATTTATTATCTATGGGTATCCAGAAAATATCCAATACTAAGATCTGTCACAGATGTGTATCCGGCAAATATCCAATGGTAGGATTTTTTGTGTATGGGTATCTGGAAAATATCCAATACTAGGATCTATCACAGATGTGTATCCAAAGACTATCCAATACTAGGATCTGTCACAGATTTGTATCCGGAAATATCCAATGCTAGGATTTATTATGTATGGGTATCCAGAAAATATCCAATACTAGGATCTATCACAGATATGTATCTGGAAAATATGCAGTAGTAGGATCTTTCTCATATGGGTATCCAGAAAATATCCAATACTAGGATCTCTCAAGTATGGGTATGCATAAAATATTCTATACTAGGATCTATCGCAGATGTGTATACCGAAAATATCCTATACTAGGATTTATCATGTATGAGGATACAGAAAAAATCCAGTGCTAGGATCTATCACAGATGGGTATGCATGGGATATCCTGTACTAAGATCTGTTAAAGATGAGATCTCCCCGTATAGCACCGGAAACATATTGGATATGTGGCAGATACGGACACTTGCATACTGTTGTATTTCCCTGGATATTAGGCCTTTTCGTCCAGTGTGATATTAAAGATAATTGTTTTCTGTTGAACGACTTTGAGTTGATTTTTATTTCATTTCTCTGAGACTAAGTTGCTGCTTTCTGTCTGTAACTTGTTTCAAACTCTTGCTGAACAAAGAGAATAAAAGTCAAATCATGTGAGTTTTAAAGGATGCTGACTGTGACATCTCCAATCCCATCACTCACACTTGCCTCACTCTGCACTCTTCGTGAGGGAGGAGGACGGCCAAGATGGCGGAAAGGAGATAGACGCTTTGTTGGAGTTTCTCCCAAAACTTGCAGAAAAACGGCAATTTTAATGACCTTTGGTATTCAGTAGCAATGCCAAATAATCCCTCGGCAAAAAGAAAGGATTTTACCACTACTCAGACCTCACCTACTAAAGCCAGCATCACAAAAAAAGGCAAAATGGAGCAAGAATCTCTAATCAACATCGTGAAGGAGCTAAAGCAGGCTATTCACGAACAAGGAGCTTCCTTCGAAAGGTCTATGGTTGATCTCAGAAGGTCAGTTGAGTCTATTTCTGCTGATTTGCAAGAAATTAAAGGAACTTTACATAACACTGTGAAGAGAGTGGATGCTGCCGAAGAGAAAATTAAAATGTTGGAGAACAAAGTTATCGAATTGTCACGCGACAAACGCCACTGTAACCTACGCCTGCGTGGTGTGAGTGAGGCTGAGGGTGAAGATGTGAGGAGAAAAGTGGTCGAAATCTGCGAGAACATTGCTCCAAGCCACAAAGAGAAGTTTGCTGAAGTGATAGACTCAGTACACAGGCTTGGGAGAATAAACACAACTATTCCTCAAAGCTACACGAGGGATATCGTCATCCAGTTTTCCACGAGGCACTACCGAGATGTAGTGTGGAAGATGTCGAAGAATGCTGAATACATGACCCAGAGGAAGCTGCGCTTCATGGAGGACCTGACACTGGAGGATCAAGAGAAAAGAAAACGGCTGTGGCCCATTATCAAAAAGGCACGTGAGGAAAACAAGATGGCCTACTTTTCAAGTTTCAAGTTGTTTCAAGCCCACTCTCTCCTCAGTTCAGTTTAATTTACCAGACTCTTTTGGGGATCATAAGCGGGCCGGGAAACATTAAGATGATCAGCTTCCCGAAGACATGTCCCCACTCGAGTCTTCACTTCCTAAGCCCATCAGCATCCTCCTCGGCAGATCTCACCCACCTCACTCATCCCTTCACCCCTTCCCTTACCCCTCCCCTCACTCTCCCCCTCCTCCCCCCTTTTTTCCTTCAATCAATAAATCTTTAAACTTATATCTTGTGAGGTGGTCCTTGCTAGTGAAACACTGATTATCTCTGGAAAGTTACATTAAAATATCTTCACTGGTTCATGAGATATTTTGCTAACAGACAGAGTTGAGTTTAATAATTTAATGGTATAATTTTAAACCAAGGTCTCAGACAATATATTAGTGCTCAGACTGTGTGTTGGGGATTCCTCTCAGCTACTACCACCCCAAATGTCTCATCAATATCTGTAAAACTGAATTATAGACATGTTTTATGTTTTTAAAGGACATGACCCACCATGTTTTCAAATTGCATCGCCATTAATATTTAGTAGTTAATTAAATAATGAAACAGGAGCGTTTATTTATATTGTAGAGAAATAACGCTAAATGTGTTATTTCATGTTTTTTAGCAGTTTTTAGCAACAGCTCCGGGAAAATCCACCCCTCTCCATATATGGGCATTGACGTCACTGAAGTATCCGCCTTGAATGCATGCCGAGTTATAACAAGCATGCATCAACGTAGCTTCATTATTGCAGCGGTGTTATATCTTATTAAAAAGTTCTAAAAAATAAATAAAAACAGAGCGCTGGTCCAGCTGTACCCATAACTGCACCAGGAAATATTTAGAGGTCGCGCATCCACGTAAGACACACTAGTTTAATTCACCCGCTCGCGACAAATTCATTAATTTTCTCATGAAGCCGGCTCGGCTTTTTACCCCTTTCATAAGTCAAACCCGCGCTATTCCCGCACAGACCAGTGCTACTGGTCCTGCCATTTAATCCTCCTCGGGTCATTCATAAGACAACAGGTGAATGCTGGTAGGTCCCGCTCAAATAAACTTGTTCAGAAATGAAGCTGGAGCGCTGCTCCAAAAGAGGCGTGGAGCTGAGCTGAACTGGACCGCGACGTGGGACAGACATCAGACGTACAAGTTGTCGTGTCATTTTTAATATTTCCTCAGTAATAATTGTACAGCTGGCTGCAGTGATCAGCGCGCAGAGACACCACCACCTCCGATGCTCAGAGAGAGGAGGAAAAAAAAGCGAAAGTAACTTTTACAAGTAGTCCTGTCGTGTCATTTTTAATATTTCCTCAGTAATAATTGTACAGCTGGCTGCAGTGATCAGCGCGCGCAGAGACACCACCACCTCCGATGCTCAGAGAGAGGAAAAAAAAGCTAAAGTAACTTTTACAAGTAGTCCTGTCGTGTCATTTTTAATATTTCCTCAGTAATAATTGTACAGCTGGCTGCAGTGATCAGCGCGCAGAGACACCACCACCTCCGATGCTCAGAGAGAGGAAAAAAAAAGCTAAAGTAACTTTTACAAGTAGTCCTGTCGTGTCATTTTTAATATTTCCTCAGTAATAATTGTACAGCTGGCTGCAGTGATCAGCGCGCAGAGACACCACCACCTCCGATGCTCAGAGAGAGGAAAAAAAAAGCTAAAGTAACTTTTACAAGTAGTCCTGTCGTGTCATTTTGAATATTTCCTCAGTAGTAATTGTACAGCTGGCTAGCGTGTGCGCACAGACAGCACCACCACCTCCGATGCTCAGAGAGAGAGAGGGGGAAAAAAGGCGAAACATTTTTAATATTCCCTTGTTAAATCTGCCTATTGATTAATCCTGTGGTCGCACACTGATGTCTATCATATTCTGAGCGTGGCTCCGTGGCTCTCACTCTCATAAACCTCCATCGCGAACTCACTCCTGCCTTCTGAGTGGAGCCTGACGTCACTCCGGACTTTGGCAATCTTCGGCCGGGTTTCCGGGACTCCGTTGTTTTTTTGTTTGTTTTTTTATACTCGCCTGGCCCAAATGCAAAAATGAAAATAGACATCATATTCTACGACAGTAATTGTCCAATATGGTGAATTGTTATTGTCACGGTGGGTGTTGTCCTTTAAGTTCAGTTAACTGTGGCAGCCATTGTAACTTCAGCTGACTCCAAAAACTAATCAGTTGTAGACGAACATCCAATGATGACTTTCTGCAAGTTTCACTACAACTCATCCAGTGGTTCATGAGATATTTTGCTAACAGACAGACATTGTGACAACAAGTGTAAAGTTTCCAGTGAGTCTCTGCAGCTTCTTCTCTCCTGACTTCTCTGATCAATAATGTTGAAGTGATGGATCCTGCAGAGTGATCACATGACAGCAGCAAGAATGTGACTGAAGAGACAGGAAGTAAAGCAGGAAGACTGAAGCAGCATGAAAATGAAGACGTGGACGGAGAAATGAGCTCCATGAAGCGTTTGGACTCTCCATTTGGACAGAGCAGCTGCAGCTGAAGCTCTGATTCACAACAACACAACAGCTCTGCTTTAGAGACAACAAGACACGTCCTAATGTCCACTTGTTGTCCACACTGTCCAACTGTCCAATCAAACAGCTGAAAGACTGAAAGGTTTTTATTCTGATATTTTACTGACACACATTGTTCATACATGACCCGACCACAACCTGTGGGTCAGAACACTCTGGACCTTTAACACGGGGCTCTTTTTATTATTTATGAGCTCTTTTTCATTCAACCTTTATTTATACAGGTTGATCCCATTGAGCCTCGGGGACTCATTTACAAGAGAGACCTGATTTTAACAAG
>JBBPBX010022998.1:16272-40918 GCA_038048925.1 Garcialebias charrua | reverse complement strand
GGACATCCCTATTTGTTTGGTTCTTATTCTGTTTCTTCTTGTTCTTTGTTGTTGGTTGTTTTCTTTGTTTGTACTTTCTTACCTTTACTTTTATTAGTTATTACCATGTAGTATTAATGATTATTTTTATATAAGGTGTTTTATATTCTGGGTGGGTAACTTAGATGTAATATTGCTGTGGGTGGGAATGTTAGAGATTTCCAATGTGTGTCGTTTTTAATTGCATTCTCACATAGAACATATAGGATTTTGTTGACATGATGTTTGTCATGTCAAAAGGGGAATTGAAATATATTTCTATCAGTATTACATTACACCCATTATGTTCCATTATTTGTATTCACTTAATTCTGCCTTATAATGTGAAATGTGACACAAGGCAGAACGTTTTTCTCTCGGGCTTTGTTTTCACTAGGGAACAGTTACACGCCTGCACAATTCAACAGACCCAACATTTGATGTTTACATTGAAGCTGATAGTTTGTTGACAGAAAGGAGGGTCACGTGGTAGTGTAGGTGGTTCCAGGGCGGTCCTGAAGCAGTCCAAGGAGGTTCCAGGTTCCAGGAGGCGGTGACGACATCCGGGGTTTTATAACCGTGGCCCTGCCTTTGAAGATGTGTGTGTGGACTTGTGCTCGGTGAGAGGTCTGTTGTTGCTGTAAGGTTTATTCTTATTATGTACAATAAACCTGCATAAAATTTGCACATTTGTTTCAGAGCTTCCTTCAACCTTTTGAATTTGCAACACTTTAAATCTCTATCCACTTTATATTACATGGTTATTGTGATGGGAAGATTGTGATCTTTTAGCCTGAAGTGCCCCAGGCTGCACCAAATGTGCTACAGCTAGCTGCAGCTACCGTTAGCATTTGCTAAAGAAACATACAATTTAAGTGTAATGAGAAACTTGCAGCAATGTAACATTTAGCATTTGTATGATCCGCTTTAAAATGCTTTTGGAATTTAATTGAACGTAAAATGGTATCACGTAAATTTAGCCTTAGCTTTTAGCTTGTCAGTCTCACCAAATGAACTATTTATCTTTTTTTTTTTTCATTTATAAATGGCCTCCCTTCACACCTTTTAGCCATCCTCTCACTCCAATATTTATTTATTTTTTTATTTTTTTAAGAGAGAAAGAAAGAAAAGAGAAAGTAAGACAACAAATCAACAATTATCAACCAAAAGAGCACAAGGCAAACACACCCAACCTCCGTCCACAATCCTGCAAAGCACATGACAGAACACAACAATGGAACATACATGCATAAAGACTAATAATATTCATGAGCTTGCAGTAGAATTCTATAAATACACATACCCATACCTACAAATATATATATAGTATACATACATATACTTTTATATTCATTCATATACCCATCTACATATCTGCATATATCTATATATACATCCCTGCATCCATTTGTGTGTGGTTGTGAGCATGCATAAGTGAATAAGGTTCCTCCAATAGAACATTTAGTAGCGACTGTGAAGCATCAGAGATCCGTCCCCCCAAAGCCCGAGGCAGACGAAGGGGCGATCAAAGCCCAAGACCCCAGGAAGGACCCCGAGCCCAGAGTCCCCAGGACCACCCGAACAGGACGAGCCACTAGCCCACTCCCCAGATCCTACCAAGGGGAAGAACCGGACGAACCCCTACCAGCGACCACATACAATGACCCCCCGGGGTCGCCCGCGACAAATTCACAGGCCCCCGCCGGAGCCCGCTGCACCGACGTAGCCCCAGGGCCGGTCACCGAGGCCCGGGCACCGGGGACGCCCACCCCTCAGGCCCAGACCCGACCGGACCAGAGGGCACGAGCCCCACCAGGCAGCCACCAGGCCGAGCCGACAAACGCCCAAGCGCCCAACCCCAGATAGTGAGGGCCCCAAGCACGCCCGCAGGCAAAGGAACACCCACCAGGGGGGCCACGTGGCAGGAGCGCGACACTAAGTAGCCTCAGAAGTATCAGAGAGGGGGCAGTCCAAGACCCAGCCTGACACTTAAACATTCATACACAGACACACTCATTCAGACCCACCCTCATCCTCACCCTCAGTCACAGAAAGACAAACAATAACGACACGTTCCATTCATAATCCCGATGCACACTCTATACCCCCTAGGTCCAAGACATGTACCTGCTCCCTGCGTGGGGCAGCCCACATCCAAACCCAGGAGGTAGGCCCATTCATTCTGGGGTGGAGAGTAGCAGACATCCAAGATCCGGCCCACCCCGCGCCCTGCCGACAGGACAGGACAGGACACCCGAGTCCAAGCAGCCCCAGGGGGAGCGCACTGCCAGCCCCGCCCACGGCGAACCCGCAGGCCCCGAACCCCCCCACACCCCAGCACAACCCCTGACAGCCCACCCCCAGAATGTCCGCCAGGCAACCAGGGGGGGTAAGAGAAAAATAAATAAATAATATATATATATATATATATAAATAAATACATAAATAAATAAATAATATATATATATATATATATATATAAATAAATACATAAATAAATAAAATTGAAATTAACAAATCAAGACCCCGACACACACACCCCCGTCCCCAAATGTACTGTTGGTGAGTGTTGTTCTAAAGTGTAATTAAAAGGGAAAGAGAAGGAGCAAAGGCTGGCATTGTACCAGTTTCCCCTCCACTCCAACTCTAACCCAGGCCCTTATTGTCTAAATGCATAATGTTGAGTGAGCATAGGCATGGGGGCGAGAGTGATGTCATCCCGCCACCCATAACCATAGTGCTCACTCCATTCCCTATATGTGACTTTTATGAGGATGTTTATGAATGAATGTCTAAAGTGTATATAAAATTGAGTCCCAGGTGCTCTGTACAACAGAGATGTAGAACCATTGCAGCACACCCGAGACTCAAATTCCCTACATGTATTAATTTAAGATGAAGAGGGCGGAGGTGCGTGGTGAGGGATGGGGAGAAAATATCTGCAGGAACAATGCTCCCACAGCGAGTCAGCTCCCCCGCTGACCCTGCGTACCCCCCCCCCAGTTCGCCAAGGTCCACCCAAGGAGCGAGGTAGTGGAAACACCTCTCCGACCGCCAGGCCATTGAGCCAAGACCAGAGAGGGACACGGCCCCGAGGGCCGCCAAAGCAGAACCAACAGCCCACACCCACCAGGGCCGCCACGACCCCTGCGAACCGCAGTCAGCCCGCCGTCCAAGAAGACACAAAATCCCACAAGGACGACACTACCAAGAGCGCCCGCCCAACCGCCGACAGAGCCAGGAAGCACTGAGAACAGGCCCCAACCAGGGCCCGCTCACCGGCCAAGCATAGTCCAAGACCATCATCAAGGACATCCACTTAGTCCCCACCCCAGAAGAAATACTACACCCACCCTTCATATTAATAACTTTCAGAACACATAACACATTAGACACCCAGGCTGGGTTTGCCCGCCCCCTCCCATTGGCCACCAGTCACGCCCCCAGACACCCACCCCCCAGCATATGAACCCCCAACCCACCAGCGAGCCGAGGGCCCCCGGCCAGAGCCGGGCACCAGAGCGCCAGCCAGCCCATAACCCGGCGACCCGCCCGCCAGAGCCCAAGACCCCCGATCCCCACCAGGCCCAAGCCCGGGGACGACACGCCCCCAGAGTCCCAAGCCCCCGGCACCCGCCCCGAAACCACCCCAGCACAGCCGGGTCACCGACCGGCGACCCATGACCGCCGCCACCGACCACCCGTGGGCCCGCATGCCGCCCCTAGCAGACATCCCCCAGAACCCCCCCGGTCCTCCCCAGGTCGAAGACAGGGTCCTCCCCGCCCAAGCAGCCCCAACCCCCCGGCGCCCCAAACCCCAACCTCCCCCTCACCAGCCCCAATGCCCCACAAGGCCAGATCCCAGACCCCCCCACCCTCACTACGTAACGGAGCCGATTAATGCCAAATAGATTGATCCGATTTGTCGGCAGATGCTGTTTCAAGACTAATATGATCTAACAGAAGTGAACTATTTATCTATTCTGAGGTTGCCCCACGAGCTATCTACAACACGTAAAATTAATAATTGTTTATGTTTTCCACAGAACTCCACGTTAAAACTCTTCTTATGTGCATAATGTAATTATAAAATCTGAAAACGATGAAGAGGTTTAGCAACAACAGGAGGTTTGACGTTAGCGGTTAATGAACTAAATAATAATAATAATAATAATAATTAATTCAATTTATAACGCACTTTTCATTACTGAAAATCTCAAAGTGCTACACATGTATTGAATGCTACACACATTCATAAACCGGTGGAGGCAGACTACCATGCAAGGTGCTTTCCAGTCCTACCGGGAGCAACTCGGGGTTAAGTGTCTTGCCCAAGGACACAATGACACATGGTGCGGGTCCCGGGAGTCGAACCGCCAACTTTCCAATCGGGAGACGACTGCCCTTACCACTACGCCACGGCCGCCCTAAATCAACAACAATAACAGATTCTGGCTTTGTGATATGCTGCAGCTGCTAAATGGACCTTATAGTGACTACTTAATTGTGTTGCACAATAAATTAAAGTCTCAGTTGCTGCTGATTTGTACACTGAATGAACACCTGGGGCCTCATGTACAAAGACTTGCGTGGATTTCTTACTGAAAAGTGACGTACGGTCAAATCCAGAAAAGTGTCTACGCACAAAAAAGTCCAGATTTATCAAACTGTACGTACACCGGAATCCACGCACATTCCTTTTGTACATCACAACCACCGTGGAATTGAGCGCACATGAGAGAGTGGCCGACTCCGCCTTTGACACGCCTCCGTATAAATATGCAAAGTCATTCAAATATGCCATGCACGACAGGAATGTCGTCTCTGCTCCATTGCAAATCATGTTGAAACGTGGAAAAAAGAGGAACTTCACGGACTGTGAACAGGAGACACTACTGAGTGAGGTGGAGGCACGGAAAAAGGTTTTATATGGCACGCTCAGCGCAAAACAAACCGTCCACTTTTAAATAAGAAGTTGACCAAGCTATACTCACATGCCTACTTATGGCGCAGTGGTTAGCGTGCTTGCCTTTCGTCCCAAAGGTCATGAGATCGACTCCCGCATGGTACAATGTTTTTTTTTTTTTTTTCATTCCAGATTTAAATACACATGAAAACTATTTACAAAACAAGAAATCGTCTGCTTCCTTTCATTTCATGTATTGTTTTATTTCTTGTTGTGTTATTTAAATAGTTTTCCTATGTTCTTTAAATCTGAAAAAAAAAAAAAAGGGTTGTTTCATGCGGGAGTCGATCTCATGACCTTTGGGACGAAAGGCGAGCACGTTACCCACTAACCTAAACGTAGGCATGTTTGTATAACCCGGTTAACTTCTTATTTAAAGAAATCACATCTCATTGTTGTCAATATTGTTGCCACTATTTGGCGCATGCTTTTATATCCACTCGTCTAATTGCGTCCATGTGGATGTAATAATCGTTAATCATGTGTGTTTGGTGGGATTTATGATTGTTTTCACATCATGGACACAGTTTCTCAGAATCACCTGTAAGTGTCGCCAAAGGAACAATGACCACAGAAACGTGCGTACGCCAGCAGGGGAGCTTGCTTGGAAATGTACCTGGATGCGCATATATTCACGTTCATTTCAGTTTTGATACATACGGGGTTTTGCGTGGAAAGTGACGTGCGCACGGTTTTTGTGCGCACGCACGGTTGATACATGAGGCCCCTGGTGCAATAATCTTTGTATCAGTGTGAAGAAGACCAAGGATGTGGTGGATTTCAGAAGGGACAAGGATCCTCGTCATTCCCTACACATCAGAGAAGCAGCCGTGGAGGTGGTCTCCTGCTACAGGAACCTGTGCGTGCATATATTCAGTGACCTCACCTGGACAGCCAATGCTTCCTGTCTGGTTAAGAAGGCCCACCAGCATCTCTACTTCCTCAGGAGAGCTGGGGCCTCATGTACAAAGACTTGCGTGGACTTCTTACTGAAACGTGACGTAAGGTCAAATCCAGAAAACGGCGTACGCACAAAAAAATCCAGATGTATCAAACTGTGCGTACGCCGGAATCCACGCACATTGCTTTTGTACATCACAATCAACGTGGAATTGAGCGCACATGAGAGAGTGTCCGCCTTTGACACGCCTCCATATAAATATAATAATAATAATAATTAATTCAATTTATAACACACTTTTCATTACTGAAAATCTCAAAGTGCTACACATATATTGAATGCTACACACATTCATAAACCGGTGGCGGCAGACTACCATGCAAGGTGCTTTCCAGTCCTACCGGGAGCAACTCAGGGTTAAGTGTCTTGCCCAAGGACACAACGACACATGGTGCGGGTCCCGGGAGTCGAACCGCCAACTTTCCGATCGGGAGACGACTGCCCTTACCACTACGCCACGGCCGCCCTATTAAAGGAATATGCAAATTCATTTAAATATGCCCTGCACCAGAGGAATGTCGTCTTGTCCCATCATGCATCACGTTCTTCAACTGCTAAAACAGCTAAAAATAAACAAAAAACAAGAATTTAAGTTGTGCAAAACTATTCAGTCAAGATTGGTCCACTTAAGTTGTTTACTTGGTGGGTTAACTTCAGTGTGCTTTGGACTACTCTGACTGACGAAGCCCTCTGGAGTGAGGGTGAAACGTTTCTACAAAAAAGAAACTGTCCAGATGAACTGATTGAGAATGAGCGGAAAACTATTCAGTCTTTCTGTTTTTTATATTTTTTGCAGGTTTTCATTTAAATATGCCCTGCACCAGAGGAGTGTCATCTTGTCCCATCATGCATCACGTTCTTCAACTGCTAAAACAGCTAAAAATAAACAAAAAACAAGAATTTAAGCTGTGCAAAACTATTCAGTCTTTCTGTTTTTTATATTTTTTGCAGGTTATATTCTAATTGCGTCCATGTGGATGTAATAATTGTTAATCATGTGTGTTTGGTGTGAACAATAATGATTTTCACATCATGAACAGTTTCTCAGAATCACCTCTAAGTGTCGCCAATGGAACCAAAACCACAGAAACGTGCGTACGCCAGCCCTGGAGTTGGCGTGGGGCTGCGCACATTTCCACGTTCAGTTCTGTTTTGATACATACGGAGTTTTGCGTGGAAAATGGCGTACGCAAGGTTTTTGTGCGCTCGCACCGTTGATGTATGAGGCCCCTGGACTTGGGAGCTCTGTCCTGCAGAGATTCTATTGCTGTGTGGTGGAGAACGTTCTCTGCACCTGCATCACCGTGTGGCACGGCAGCTTCACTGCTGCTGACAGGATGACTGCAGAGGGTGTTTAAGGCTGCACAGAAGACTGTGGGGAGCAGGACCTCTACACTTCACGATGCAGAGGGAGTGCGCTCCGCATCATGAAGGACTCCACTCATCCTGCACACAGTGTGTTCCAGTCCCTCCCCTCAAGCAGATGGCTGAGGAGCATTCAGATCAAGAACACCAGGCTCAGAAACAGTTTCTTCCCTGCAGCTGGCACACTGCTGAACTCGAGATGCACTTAATTCAGCTTTGTCTTACTTTTTAAAACTTTATTCATTCTATGTATATATTTATACTCTATTGTAACATGCAAATGTGAGCTGGTATGACAATAAATAATCCTTGAATCCTTGAATGTCCTTCGGTTTGGAAAACTGCAGCTAGCAAGAGTGAGTTCCTTCACTTTCACAACACTTGTGGTGCTTTTCTTTCATCGGCCTTCAGAGTCTCATGCACCAGCTTTGTGACATTCTGTGGGCCCTCAGCTGGAACAGGAAGCTAACGATAGATGCCGTGCACCTAGGAGGGGGGTCACAGGAAAAGAGATGAGCCCACCCAGTGTTGTTGTTGAGTGGTGGTGGTGTGTGTGTGTGCGTGTGTGTGCGTGTGTGTGTGTGTGTGGGGGGGGGGTCCATATACATACTGTACATGTTTATAGTGTATCCAAGTATCCACAGCAGTTCACTTTTTCCACATTTTGTTATGATACAGCCTTATTCCAAATTTTATCATATTGATCTCTTTCCTAAAAATTCTACACACAATACTCCATTATGACAATGTGTAACAAGATATGGAGATTTTTGTAAATTTATTTTAAAAGAGAGAGAGAGAAAAAACTAAGAAATCACATTTACTGACATGCATTGTCAACTGTGGGACCTTCTATAGACAGGTGTGTGCCTTTCCAAATCAAGTCCAGTCAACTTAATTTACCACAGGTGGACTCGGTTTAAGTTGTAGAAACATCTCCAGGATGATTAGTAGAATCAGTTTGCATCTGAGCTCAATTTTGAGCTTCATGGCAATAGCTGTGAATATTCACATAAATGTGATTTCTTAGTTTTCCATTTTAAATTAACTTGCAAAAATCTTAAAAGAATTTTGGAAAAAAAAAGAGTTTAATTTAATGCAATTTGGAATAACAACAAAATGTGTAAAAAGTGAAGTGTTGTGAATACTTTCCGGATGCACCATGTACATACATATGGTAAATGGTAAATGGAGCTATAGCGCTTTCCAGCCCCCTGTGAGGGGCCCCAAAGCGCTTTACAATACCAACCATCCACCCATTCATACACACATTCATACAGCGGTAGCGGCGACTGCCATGCAAGGCGCCTTCCAGTCCTACCGGGAGCAACTCGGGGTTAAGTGTCTTGCCCAGGGACACAACGACACATGGTGTGGGGAACCGGGATTCGAACCTCCAACCTTCCGATCGGGGGACGACTGCCATTACCACTACGCCACGGCCGTCCCGTACATATGGTGCAGAGGTTAGAGAAGACAAGCCTTTGATCCAGAGGCCGCCATTCCAAATCCCTTGATTATTACAACCAACTTTGGGTGGGAAAGATGAATCACCTATATCTGCCTCCAGCCTCATGTGCCCCACTACGGGCCCTTGAACCCCCTGTTGCATTAAACACCTGCCATAAGTTTAACATTAGATACTCTTCCGGGTGCAACCTGAGCTTGAACCTGCACCCTGAGGATAAAAGACCCCAGCACTGATCACTCTGAGCTTGACATCTCATATTATTGCATGACACGTGCATTATTTTTCAAAGTTGAACTAAAATGGTTATAACTCTGGCATTTCTCATGCTAAAAGAATCATTGAAAAGTTTGCCAGGAAAAGTGATGGGTGGTCTGAACTGAGCTGACAAATGCATTCTGCTCTTTTCTGTTAGCTCCAACTAACTGTAGGTGGTAATATTGTTCCTATAGTTCAATTCAAACTTCTTTTACCCTTTCTGAGTTTTGTCTTTGCACTTTTTTTTTGTTCCCGTAGGTGTGGCTCCAAAGGACACATATGGCATCACTAGCAGGAAAGGTTTATCCTCTGAGTGTGGGAGCTAGAGGGGGGTGTCATTAGTCTGGCAGAACCCCGCAACACACACACACACACACATACACAGCATTAAATGTCACAGCAGAGGGTCTCCTGTGGTGCAAAGAAATCATTTCCTCCCTCATTTTAGCTCTCTTCTTTCCACTTCTACATTATTGAAAAGGCCACGCAGCAAGGCACTCTGGGAGGTTGTACCCGCCACCGTCCAGTGGGGGTGGACAGGGAGAGGGCTAATGAGATGATTAAGCGTTCCCACAGAGTGCCGGTATAATTTTTTTTAGGAATATAACCTCATTGGTTTCATCATCATCCCCTACTTCATTGTGGAGGTTTTGACTTAATCAGCTCACTTTTAACTCATCAAGGTGGGATGTGATCAAGATGCAGTGAAGGTTAGGAATGATTGTACGCACCATCAAATCCTGCACTGAAACATCAAACCATGCAACTCACTTCAGGAAAGAATATTCTTTCATCTGCTCTCAGGCAAAACATAGACTATGAATACTCAATGAAAAAACTATGCAATCACATTTGCTTTGGAATATTTAGGTCAGTATGATACTCACATAATCCGAGCTGCTGTGACCGGAGGAGGCTGAGCGCCGTGCAAGTACCGGTGTACCGCTGTCGGGAGCTACGAGCTGGGCTAGCATCGGAGCTACATCTGAGCTACGTGCTGTGCTAACTGAGCTAACATCCGAGCTGCTGTGACCGGAGGAGGCAGAAGCTGGGCCAGGCATCGTGCGCAAACCGCCGCCTGGAGCTACGAGCTGGGCCGAGCACCGTGCGCGAACCGGAGGTCCGCCGTCTGGAGCTGCGAGCTGGGCCAGGCATCGTGCGCGAACCGGGGGACCGCCGCCTGGAGCTACGAGCTGGGCCGAGCGCCGTGCGCGAACCGGAGGACCGTCGTCTGGAGCTGCGAGCTGGGCCAGGCATCGTGCGCGAACCGGAGGACCGCCGCCTGGAGCTTCGAGCTGGGCTGAGCGCCGTGAGCGAACCGGAGGACCGCCGCCTGGAGCTACGAGCTGGGCCGAGCGCCGTGCGCGAACCGGAGGACCGAAGTCTGGAGCTGGGCTAGCATCAGAGCTGCACCTGGAGCTACGTGCTGTGCTAACTGGGCTAACATCGGAGCTGCTGCAACCGGAGGAGGCCGAGCGCCGTGTGCAAACCGGAGGACTGCCGTCTAAGCCAGGCTGGTGAACAAACCTCTTTGAATAACAAATCTGATTGCTGCAGACTGCTGAGACCGTGAGTTCTGATCTGATAACTGCTGATCTGGGTGCTGGGCCACAGCCACCATCGTTAGGCCTGTGAGCCTCGTGGAAGGGCCACGTGGTTCAGTAAACAAATCATCAACCAAAGACCTGCTACCACTAGACTACAAACTCTGTAAGTATGACGAGAAATAGAGGACAAAAGGCACCAGCGTCGGAGGGAAACAACTCAGCAGAAATGCAAGACTTTAAAAATTCACTCAACTTTATGGGTGAAGAACTAGTAAAAATATCAGCAAAAATGGATTCCCAGGCCAGTTTGGTTAATGAAATAAGACAACTGAAAGAACTGATAATTAGCAAAGACAATAAAATTGCTGAACTGGAACGAAAAATAGATGACTTAGAACAATACACAAAGCAAGACAACTTGGTGATCACAGGACTTGATGTTAGTAAGTGTCGGACATATGCAAGAACTCTTACTAACAAAGACCCAACTGAGAATGCATCTCAGGAAGAACTACAGACTCTGGAGGAGCATGTAGTTACTTTTTTACAGAACAATAACATTGACATAGAACATGGGGACATTTCGTTCTGTCACACCCTGCCCAGTAAATCACCAAAATTCAAACCGTCAGTAGTCGTCAAGTTCATTAGCAGGAAGTTAAAAAACAATGTAATTATGCAAGCAAAAAACTGCAGGGAACAAAAGTTTACATAAATGAACATCTAACCAAAAAAAATGGAAACATTGCACGTGAAGCAAGGTTGTTAAAAAAACAGAACAAAATAGTATCAACATGGACAAGAAATGGAAACATCTTTATCAAAACACATGAAGGGGCTCAGCCTAAAATGATAAAAGAGCTGAAGGATCTGGAAAAACTTGGAGGAACTCAGGAGATGACAAATCACTAATCAATGAAACAACTTACAAACAAAATGGACATAATATACAGTGAAATGAACAAATACATTAGAACATGACAACATACGAAGACTCAGAACCTAAAATATATAATGTTGAAGATGTAATTGATGCAAATTTTTTTCCTGTAATAAAAGATAGCGAATATTATAATGAAGAGCAGTTTAATGACATCAATATAACAAATGGGGTTCTCTCTATTATTCACTTTAATAGCAGAAGTATAAATGCAAATATATCCAAAATAACAGATTACTTAAAACAGTTAAATAGAACTTTTACGATAATAGCACTGTCAGAGACATGGCTCAATGATGAAAACACAAATAATATTCACATCGAAGGGTATGAATTATTTCATATGAACAGAAATAATAAAAGAGGTGGTGGAGTCGCTCTATTTGTTAATAATGAAATCAAATGTAAATTAAACAGTGAAATGTCAATAATTGTTGATAATATTATGGAAATGATAACAATAGAAATAATAAACAAAAACGATAAAAACATAATAATAAGTTGTGTATATAGATCACCAGGATCAAATATAGAAATATTCACTGATAAAATCTTGGAGCTATTGGAGAAGAGTTTTAATAAAAAAGTTTTTTTTGTGTGGAGACTTTAACATTGATATGGGAAATAAAACAGATTCAAATAACATCAGTATATTTATAAACTCAATGTACAGTTTAAATATGTATCCGTTGATATCAAAGCCAACAAGAATTACAACTCATAGTGCCACAATAATTGATAATATTTTCACAAATATAACAAATGGGGATGTGATAGGTGGTATTTTAACGACCGACTTAAGTGATCATTTACCAGTTTTCACAATCTATAAAAATGATCAAAGCATCACAAAAGCAGTTACAAAGAAGAAAAAGATCATAAACACATCAAAAAAAGTTTTGGAAAAATTGAAAGAGGATCTAGATAAACAAGACTGGAATGATGTGTATGTTGATGATGTGAACAGATCATATGATGAGTTTATGAATATCTTGGAAGCTCTGTATGAAAAGAATTGTGTGCAAACAAATTATACAAAGAGAAATATCGTTGACCAACCATGGATGACAAAAGGGTTGAGAAATGCTTGTAAAAAAAAGAATTATTTGTATTCATGTTTCTTGAAATTGCGAACTCAGAACGCTGAAGAAAAATATAAAAAGTATAAAAATAAATTAGTAGGGATTATAAGGAAACATAAGAAAGAATATTATAGTAAATTATTAGATAAAAGTAATGGTGATATGAAAGCAACATGGCGAGTAATGAATAGTGTTCTGAAGAATCATAAAGCAAAAACTGGTATTTCAAAATATTTTGTAAAAGACAACGATGAAGTTCACGATGAAAATGAAATTGTAAATGGTTTTAATCAATATTTTGTGAATGTTGGATCAAGCCTTGCAGCTAAAATACCAAAAGTAGATAATAATGTGAGCCATTCAATTACAGGTTGTGCAAACAGTATTTTTCTAAATGGAACTAACAAAGAGGAAATAATGAATGTAGTAAAAAATCTTACAGACAAGAGATCAAAAGACTGGGTGGACATGGATATGATGTTTGTAAAGGACATAATGAGCCATGTTATTGAGCCGTTTACATATATATGTAATTTATCATTTTCAACAGGAATATTTCCAGATAATATGAAAGTAGCTAAGGTAGTTCCTCTTTTTAAAAATGGTGATAAATGTGTGTTCAACAATTATAGACCTATATCCTTGTTACCACAGTTTTCTAAAATTCTTGAAAAACTATTTGTGAACAGACTAGATCAATTTATAGATAAACAAAATATTCTAAGCAACAGTCAGTATGGGTTCAGAGCTAAAAACTCTACATCAATGGCTCTCATGGAATTAATGGAACAAATAACTACTGCTGTCGATCAAAAACAATATTGTGTCAGTATTTTTGTTGATTTAAAAAAAGCATTCGATACTATTGATCACACCATTCTCCTTGAAAAACTGAACAAATATGGTATTAGAGGACCAGCATTACAGTGGGTATCTAGCTATTTAAAAGATAGGAAACAATTTGTACAAATAAATGATGTAAGATCTGACCTCTGTAATATCACATGTGGAGTTCCCCAAGGCTCTGTACTTGGACCAAAGCTATTTATTTTATATGTGAATGACTTGATAAATGTGTCAGGACTCCTTAAATGTGTACTTTTTGCTGATGATACCACATTTTTCTGTTTAGGTGAAGATGTAGAACAAATGTTGGAATTGATAAAGACAGAATTTGTCAAAATACAAACTTGGTTTAAAATCAATAAATTATCATTAAATCTAGAAAAAACTAATTACATGATATTCAGTAATAAAAAGAAAACTGTTGATGTTCCACTCAAAATTGAGGGTGTTGAGATTTGTAAAGTGAGTGAGGTGAAGTTTTTGGGTGTTATCATTGATGACAAACTGACATGGAAACAACACATAAATTCTGTAAGAATAAAAATAGCTAAATCGATTGCAGTACTGTACAAAGTCAGAGACTTATTGAATTGTTCCACACTTAATCTATTGTATTGATGTTTGGGGGAAAGCGTGTAAAACAATCACAAAGCCTATTTTTGTATTGCAAAAAAGAGCTGTAAGAATCATCACTAGAAAACATTACTGTCATCCATCTAGTACATTATTTTATCAACTGAAGTTATTGAAGTTCCATGATTTGGTAGATTATAATATTTTATCAGTTATGTATAGGGCTCAGAATAACGCATTACCTTTAAATATCCAAATGCATTTTGTTAAAAGACAAAGTTGTTATAACCTTAAGGGGACAGAGATGTTTGTAAAACCACAATTCAGAACTAGTTTGAAGGGACGTTCTACCTCAATCCAGGGAATTAGATTATGGAATGGCTTGGAGAATGTAGTTAAAAATGCCAAGTCAATGTTTACATTTAAGAAAATGATCAAAATGAATTTGTTAAAAAAAATATATGAAATGACGTAATGTGTATTGTATTAGTTAGAAAATTAGAAAGAGTTAGTCATTTTGTACTGTTGGTGGAAGATTATTATTGTTTAATCTGATTGTTTGAAAAAAGGGGCAGATATAATAAGATTTATTCTTCTTTCTGCTACCTTTCATTTTTTTATATTTTGTACGTTATCATTTATGGGATTGTCTTGTATTGTGTTTCTTTTGTAAAAAAAAAAATGAACAAATTTAATAAACATAAACATAAATTTTGGTCAGTACCATTATCTCATTCAGCCTGGTGTGGAAAGGCATCCATTACCAAGAACTCTGTGCAACTCAATCAGTTTTACTAATACTGAGATACAATTTGGTGTGGTAGTACCTTTGAGTGATCTCCAACACATATACTCCAAGCACTAAAAATTGTTTCATGCTACTGTACATCCGAAGCCAAGGATTTGGGTCTTTTTGACATACAGCAGTTGTGGGATGAAAATTGCATGAATTTCTTCTTGGCCGGGGACTAAGTTTTTCTCACATGGGTATGTGCAAAGTATGTGAGAAAATTGGGCATTTGTTTATGTGGAAATGCACTCGGGCAGCAATGTCATTTCACTTCAACTACTCCACTTCCGGAAGCCGGTTGTTGTGTGTAAAAGCAAGGCTGTCTTAGTGATGGGTTTGTAAAGGTCAGTCAGCAGACAGAGGGACAGAGTGGAGACCCCATTAGTAGGAAACATTTGCCGTTGTTGTACACCTCTCTACGATGGCTAAACGCTCATGTGAACCACAGGGAGATGGGCACCAACATAGCCACTGTTGTTCCACAAGTTGGGCATCCAGTGGGATGGGTTTACCTAGGGGCTCTGAGTCGTGTGTATCTGAAACTATGAATAAAAGTCCCACAACTAAATGACTGCGTCAGCTGCTCAACTTCAGATGTAGTGTAAAACGACCATAAGAGATCACATGATATCTTTTTCTTAAGGTTTGGCAAGTTTGGTAAGTACCAGAGTCCCTTCTATGTATCTGCTAGCAAAGTATTTTGTGAACAAATGGACAGGTGGTAATGAAATTCTCAGAAAGTAATTATTGGATGTACATTAACAACTGATTATCTTTTGGAGTCAAGCCCATTTAATATTGTCACTACAGCTAGCTGACCTTTGCAAACACAAAAGTAAATATAATTCAGTCACTCATACAAACACTGAGCTATAATTATGTTTGATAGTAACCAAGAGTCATTCCCAGCAGACTTGGAGCACTCTCAGACTGTGACAAATCTCGGTTATGAATGAATTAATATGTTGGCATCCAAGACAACGGAGTATGTATTTCTTTAACAAAATGCCAATCTTGTTACATTGTCATTCATTTAACCTTTGTTTGTACAGGTTAATTCCATTGAGCCTTTGGGACTCATTTACAAGAGAGACCTGAATATGTTTTGAGTAAATGTATTCAGTCTACGTACAGGTAGTCCCCGATTTACGAGCGCTCTGATCTGCGAGGTTCCAGACTTACGAGCTGCGAATTTTTGGAAAAAACGAAAAAAATACTGAGTTTTCATGTGTTTTTTCACCACAGTTAGTTAGTTAAGCATATGGACACACGTTTCCGATCATTTTTATGCACTCATAAGCAGTTTTTGGATGAAAATAGAGTGTTTGTAGTCGCGCTAGCGAAAACCGTTCCAATTTACGAGCGAAATTCCGGATTTACGAGAGAAATGGCGGCCGTTCCGAAATACGAGATTTCCGGTTTACGAGCAACTCGTTGTAACGGATCTCGCTCGTAAATCGGGGACTACCTGTATACTGAATATGTATAAAGACCTATTACATATAGAGTACAAAGAAAATGTCTTCCTAAGTAGCCTCCAACATTTGCTAGTAAGTGCAAGCTTATTTTTTTCTTCTTCTTTCGGCTGCTCACTTCTTCAGGGGTCACTACAGCGAACTAACTCGCACAAAGTCATAGCAACTGTTTTTATGCAGGAGGCCCTTCCTGATGCAATCACAGACCATGAGCTACCACAGCCCTCTGTGTGGAGCAGAGAGTTGCCATCTAGAGCATCCAGGGGAGCAGATGGTGGGGGCTATGCTCAAGGCTCCAGAGTGGAGCAAATGAGGGTGGAGGTACAGTAGTTGTGGGTGTTTCAACTTTTCCACCCACATGTTGATGTTGTTGGTCCGAGGAGTCGAATCGGCAGCCCTCCGATCACAGACCCACCTTCTGTAGCCTTTGCACCACCACTCCCAAAGTGCAAACTTTTGTATTAGTATATAAAAAATTCCATCTCACTTGCAGCTTCTGTGCTTGATGTTGCGCCATGACACGCCACTCATTCTTCTTTAGCTTCTACTGATGATTGAATGTTGAAGGAATCTAGAGCTGCACTTGCATTTTCAAACAAATAACGATATGGGTATCCACTCCCGTGTGATATTATTTTTCTTTTTACAAAAAAAAACTATAATGTAACTTCATTGCCTTATTCATTGCCACTGTCACACAACCAAAAGGACTTACATTGGAAAAAATTTCAAGAATGACGAAAACATTTAGTTTTCTTGGCACCATGTAACCCATCTTCTCCCAACAAGATGCACACCAGATTTTGTTTTCAGATATTGTGCAAAGAGTTCAGCTACGAAAATGTTTCTTTAAAGATTAAAGGTTTTCACTTTTCTTCTGGGAACAAGTGTGTAAAATACTGATGCAATAAAAAATGCATGTCTTTATATGCTTGTTTGTGATAATGTATGGTTTTATCAAAACCCCATGGCACAACACTGTGTTGTCTGCCCACCATTTGGGAGCCACTGGCCTAGTTAGCCAGTTTTGAGTGAGTGAACTTTAGTTGCATGCAGCACAGAAAGAAAAGCACTGCAGAGGATTTTCCCTGGGAATTCAAGCAGGCTGTCGAGCAAGTTGGGAAGATTGACAGCTGTCAACAGCACTGCAGTCCCTTTCCAAACGAAAACTAATTGAAAGCTATCCATGCAGCAATGTGGCACAACTGAGACTGAGTGGGCAGAGATTCAATGTTTGGAACCAGGGCACAAGGAATGTTATTTAGAATTTGACAGTGACGCCAAGCTTTTAGGAGTCGGTTCTTAGGGGAAATTGGAATTTAATTTTGCAAGTTTTTCCAGAAATGCAAGAGAACTGGCAATATAGGAAAAAAAATAGATAAATAATAAAGATACATGTAATATTTGATGTTAATTTTTATTTGTTTGATGCATTGGAAAAAATAGTATACTCTAGTATGCAAGTGAATAATCACTTTAATTTAGGTCATTATTATTGTTTTAAGTATTGCATTGATCTTTTCAGGTATACCATTGATTTCTTGTCTTTTTATAGTTTTTAGTTCTTCAGTTGAGTTTTGTTCTTATAGTCATACTAATAAATGTTCTCCGCAGTTTTTAGTTCTTCATAGTTTTCAGATACTCTGATACCACGTGCATTCTGTTGGTAATCAGCACACATGTTGTCATTTAGTAATCACCCATCCGAGTATACTGAATATTCCCTGGATTTCCTCAGTTTGTCAGTTCCATCTCTTAACCTCTGTCATCATGTTCGACAGCAAATAGATCCAGTTTTTGCGGACACAGGAACCAACAGAAAGGGAAACATTTTATGTGTTTATTTATTTATGTGCAAGTTGATAGTTCAGATAATGGTGCTTGAGTAGGGATGCACAATATTGGATTTTTGGCCGATAACCTGTGCCGATATTTTATATACTTTGTCAGAACATATCCCTCTTATTTAGGCTTATTTGCTACAAAAATTGTGCAATAGCTCTAAGAGCTGGTGACATGTATTCTGTAACAGCCATATGATATGCATAGCACTTTAATTTATATTAAATAAAAAGTGTTAAATGTTATTTATTAGCATTAGTCACCTGTGATGCTGTCTCACTTGTGGAGGCTTGTTCCAGGTTCCTAGCTGCAGTGTGGGATCCTTTGCACTCCTGTGCATGAAGGACAACCTTTTTAAGTTCAAAGTTTTTGTCTCTCCATTGCGCCGTAAGACTAATCATGCTAACGGGGTTAACATGATGTCCAAATGTCTGAGGTAAAACTCACCCAACAAGTCATGCTATCGGCTATTAGCTTCTCAATGACGTCGGAAATGATGGCTTGTAACTCGGGTAAGATAACATCGGAAAAATATCTCTGACTACGGATGATGTAGCGAGGCTCAACTTAGTCCATAAATCTTTGGAATCTGACATCCTCACCAACGAAAAATAAAACTTCCACACCGCCAACATTTTAAATTTTCTTCTCCGCCATGAGATCGGGTAGGCGCACGTGACATCATTGCATTGTGCTGCTGCAACGTCATCACATGCTGCCGCTGCAGGCAAAAACAGACGCCTTTTATATCGGCAAGTTATTTTGATGGAATGGCTTATGTCCAATATGGAAATTTAACGCTAATATCGGCCGATACCAATACCATGCCGATAATATCATACATCCCGATGCTTGAGTCAGTTCAGATAATGGTGCTTGAGTTCTTGAGGAGATCACAGAATGAAAGACAGACTGTTTGCTCTTCTTAAGTTGTACCTTCTGAAATGTCTCTTGTATTTTAATCTGTAATGGAGGTACTTTTTAATTATTTTATTCTTTTTATTATTTTATCCTGTTTAATATTTTAGTTTGTATGAATGAATTTGTTGGCTGTCTCACTACTATTACCATGCTGTAAACGAATTGCCCCTCGGGGACCTAATAATAAAGTTGAAAGTTGAAAGTATTTTTTTCAGGCCTGCACAACGAACTTGTCCAAATACTGTATTAGGTAAGAATGATTTTTAGAGAGTCTTGTTTTATCTCTTGTTCCTGTTCTAGAGAAAAGAAAATAATTGAGGACTCTGGTGTCTGAGACAGCAAGGAGAAGAGCAATGATCGAGAGTGGGCATGTAGGCAAGTAACAAACAATTGTTTTGTTTTGATTTAGTCAGGAATCGATCAGTCTTTAGAGACCATACAAGAGACAGATAAGGGAGTACACAAAAGCTACACAAGCACAGGTAAGTAACACAGTCTTAATGTTTTCACCAAGATAATGCACCATTACTTTATGTGGCTACTGATTATCATACCATACCATACCAACTTTATTTCTAAAGCACTTTATAAAACCGTGAGACCAAAGTGCTGTACACAAACATAAAATATAGTACAGAAATAAAATACAGTACAAAATTAAAAAGGTCAGATAAAAGACTAGCATTAAAATAGTAAAGTTTCACACAATAAAACAAAATCAAACATCTCGGATCGCGTCAAAAGCCAAAGAGAAAACATGAGTTTTAAGAAGAGACTTAAAAACTACAATGGACGAGGCTTGTCTTATGTCATTCGGAAGGTCATTCCAGAGTTTAGGGGCAATCACTGAAAAAGCACGGTCACCTCTAAGCTGAGTATGATGTGGTGAAAAATACTCTTGCTTACATTGTTTACCCAAAAAGAACCACAATCGATGGCAAGAGAAGATTTTTAACCAGAATTTTATTTACAAGATCAGATTTTCAGAACAGGTTACTTAAATATAAATAAACGTACACACATGAATACCAATCAGAAGAATTTATCTCAAGCTGCTTTCTCCACTCGCTTTTATTTCCTTTATCAGTTCAGCTGAGTTAATATAGCTCAGGAGGTATTGGCTGCAGCTGCACACTGCAGCATTCTCACCAGGCACTCTCAGCTAACACAAACAAATGGTTCATGAGCAGAGAGAAGATAGTGTTCTGGGCGATGGCCTCGATTATGTCTTGGGCTTCGTCTTCTCAGCCATAGCCATAAAAACATCCATAACCTTTGACCAAAATATCTCTGACAGTATGATTGGGAAATAGATCCATCTATCCGTTATCTTTACCCACTTCTTCCTTTTCGGGTTGCAGGAGTCACTGGTGCACATATCCAGCCATCACTGTGCAATAGGCGGGGANATATATATATATATATATATATATCCATCCATCCATCCATCCATCTTCTTCCGCTTATCCGGGGTCGGGTCGCGGGGGTAGCAGCCTAAGTAGGGAGGCCCAGACTTCCCTCTCCCCAGCCACTTGGAGCAGCTCCTCTGGGGGAATCCCAAGGCGTTCCCAGGCCAGCCGAGAAACATAGTCCCTCCAGCGTATCCTGGGTCTTCCTCTGGGTCTCCTCCCGGTGGGACATGCCCGGAACACCTCACCAGGGAGGCGTCCAGGAGGCATCCTAACCAGATGCCCGAGCCACCTCAACTGGCTCCTCTCGATGTGGAGAAGCAGCGGCTCTACTCCGAGTCCCTCCCGGATGACTGAGCTTCTCACCCTATCTCTAAGGGAGAGTCCAGCCACCCTGCGGAGAAAACTCATTTCAGCCGCTTGTATCCGAGATCTTGTTCTTTCGGTCATAACCCAAAGCTCATGACCATAGATGAGGGTGGGAACGTAGATCGATCGGTAAATTGAGAGCTTTGCCTTTTGACTCAGCTCTCTCTTCACCACGACAGACCGGTACAGCGCCCGCTTCACTGCGGACGCTGCACCTATCCGCCTATCGATCTCACGCTCCAGTTTTCCCTCATTCGTGAACAAGATCCCGAGATACTTAAACTCCTCCACTTGGGGCAGGACCTCCTCCCCGACCCGGAGAGGGCATGCTACCCTTTTCCGGCTCAAGACCATGGCCTCGGATTTGGAGGAACTGATCCTCATCCCGGCCGCATCACACTCGGCTGCAAACCGCTCCAGTGAAAGTTGTAAATCACGAACTGATGAAGCCAGTAGGACCACATCATCTGCAAAAAACAGAGAAGCGATTCTAAGGCCACCAAAACGGAACCTCTCAACACCTTGGCTGCGCCTAGAAATTCTGTCCATAAAAGTTATGAACAGAATCGGTGACAAAGGGCAACCTTGGCGGAGTCCAACTCTCACCGGAAACGAGCCTGACTTACTGCCGGCAATGCGGACCAAGCTCTGACACCGGTCGTACAGGGACCTAACAGCCCTTATCAAAGGGCCTGGTACCCCATACTCCCGGAGTACCCCCCACAGAACCCCCCGAGGGACGCGGTCGAATGCCTTCTCCAAGTCCACAAAGCACATGTAAACTGGTTGGGCAAACTCCCACGCACCCTCCAGGACCCTGCTGAGGGTGTAGAGCTGGTCCAGTGTTCCACGACCAGGACGAAAACCACACTGCTCCTCCTGAATCCGAGGTTCGACTATCCGACGGACCCTCCTCTCCAGAACCCCTGAATAGACCTTACCAGGGAGGCTTAAGAGTGTGATCCCCCTATAGTTGGAACACACCCTACGGTCCCCCTTTTTGAATAGGGGAACCACCACCCCAGTCTGCCAATCCAAGGGAACTGCCCCCGATGTCCACGCGATATTGCAGAGTCGCGTAAGCCAACACAACCCTACAACATCCAGAGCCCTAAGGAACTCCGGGCGAATCTCATCCACCCCCGGAGCCTTGCCACCGCGGAGCTTTTTAACCACCTCGGCGACCTCAGCACCAGAGATCGGAGAACCTGACCCAAAGTCCCCAGGCTCCGCTTCCTCAGTGGAAGACGTGCCAGTAGGATTGAGGAGGTCTTCGAAGTATTCCGCCCACCGACTCACAACATCCCGAGTTGAGGTCAGCAGCACGCCACCCCCACCATAAATGGTGTTGGTCGCGTACCTCTTTCCCCCCCTGAGACGCCGGATGGTGGACCAGAATCGCCTCGAAGCCGTACGGAAGTCATTCTCCATGGCCTCTCCGAACTCCTCCCACGCCCGAGTTTTTGCCTCAGCAACCACCCGAGCCGCATGCCGCTTGGACTGCCGGTACCTATCAGCTGCTTCCGGGGTCCCACAAGCCAAAAAGGCCCAATAGGACTCCTTCTTCAGCCTGACAGCATCCCTCACTGCCGGTGTCCACCACCGGGTTCGAGGGTTGCCACCACGACAGGCACCAACAACCTTGCGGCCACAGCTCCGATAAGCTGCCTCGACAATAGAGGCGCGGAACACGGCCCACTCGGACTCCATGTCCCCCGCCTCCCTCGGAACGTGTTCAAAGCTCTCCCGGAGGTGGGAGTTAAAGCTCCGTCTTACGGGAGACTCTGCCAGACGTTCCCAGCAGACCCTCACAATACGTTTGGGTCTGCCAGGTCTGACCGGCATCCTCCCCCACCATCGGAGCCAACTCACCACCAGGTAGTGGTCAGTTGACAGCTCCGCCCCTCTCTTCACCCGAGTGTCCAAGACATGCGGCCGCAGATCAGATGAGACGACAACAAAGTCGATCATCGAACTGCGACCTAGGGTGTCCTGGTGCCAAGAGCACATATGGACACCCTTATGCTTAAACATGGTGTTCGTTATGGACAATCCATGACGAGCACAGAAGTCCAATAACAGAACACCACTCTGGTTCAGATCAGGGGGGCCGTTCCTCCCAACCACACCCCTCCAGGTCTCACTGTCATTGCCCACGTGAGCGTTGAAGTCCCCCAGTAGAACAAGGGAGTCCCCAGGAGGCGCACTCTCCAATACCCCCTCCAAGGACTCCAAAAAGGGTGGGTAGTCTGAGCTGCCGTTTGGTGCATAGGCACAAACAACAGTCAGAGCCCGTCCCCCCACACGTAGGCGAAGGGAGGCTACCCTCTCGTTCACCGGGGTGAACCCCAACGTACAGGCACCAAGATGGGGGGCAACCAGTATGCCCACTCCTGCTCGGCGCCTCTCACCAGGGGCAACTCCAGAGTGGAAGAGTGTCCAACCCCTCTCAAGGAAACTGGTTCCAGAGCCAGAGCCATGCGTTGAGGTGAGTCCGACTATTTCTAGTCGGAACCTCTCAACCTCACACACTAGCTCAGGCTCCTTCCCCACCAGAGAGGTGACATTCCATGTCCCAATGGCCAGCTTCTGTAGCCGAGGATCAGACCGCCAGGGTCCCCGCCCTCGGCCACCACCCATCCCACATTGCACCCGACCCCTTTGGCCCCTCCCACAGGTGGTGAGCCCATGGGAAGGGGGACCCACGTCTCCTCTTCGGGCTGTGCCCGGCCGGGCTCCATGGGTAAAAGCCCGGCCACCAGGCGCTCGCCAGCGTGCCCCACCTCCGGGCCTGGCTCCAGAGTGGGGCCCCGGTGACCCGCGTCCGGGCAAGGGAAAACTTAGTCCATTTATTTCACTCATCATAAGGGGTCAGAGGTCGCGTTAACCGAATATTTTCCGTATTTGACTGGTTGTTTTACGTGATGATGGAGAAATCAAAACACCGTCTGTCGTTTGACAGATTAACATCCACTCTCTACCAACCGGTTCATGAACTTCACACCCCAGTCCGGTATGTGGCGGTAATTGCACATTACGGCTTTTGCCAACCCCCAATAAACCAAAGGGAGAAGAAAAAGAAGAAAATACATGACGTTGTTGACTACATTTGAAAAAAATGTCAAGGCAGCTTAGCGTACGAAGTTTCTTCAAAAAGCCCAATAACTGCGATCGTGTTGAAGAAAGAGGTGAAAAAAGAGGGAGTGGAGGACGATGGACAAACAAGTAAGACTGTGCGTTGTGGCTGCAGGATGTTAACTGTTCATTAGATGATATTGTTTAATTGAATTGTTTATGCATTGTTATTTAAAACATTTTTTTATTATTGCAGATGTAGATTCTCTGTTCAGCTTGTTTGGAACTATTATTAAATAAAAAGAATGGAAAAAATATGGTAATTATTCGCCAGTACCGTGGCGTAGTAATGGCAGTCGTCCCCCGATCGGAAGGTTGGAGGTTCGAATCCCGGTTCCCCACACCATGTGTCGTTGTGTCCCTGGGCAAGGCACTGTTCCCCGAGTTGCTCCCGGTAGGACTGGATGGCGCCTTGCATGGCAGTCTGCCGCTACCGGTGTATGAATGTGTGTATGAATGGGTGGATGGTTGGTATTGTAAAGTGCTTTGGGGCCCCTCATAGGGGGCTGGAAAGCGCTATATAAATAAGCTACATTTACCATTAAAAAAATTAAATGACTGATTAAAATTAATTTTGACCGGATATTTTTAACCCTGTCTGTCAAAACGACAGACAACGAAAAAGTCTAGCGCGACCTCTGGCAGTGACTATTTGTTTTGGTATTCTCTGTGGAAAAATAA
>JBBPBX010022997.1:14531-26627 GCA_038048925.1 Garcialebias charrua | reverse complement strand
GTTGGTTTTCACACGCACCGTGGTGTTTCCTGCAGAAACATCTCCACCCGCTGCAGCTGTATAAACCTTCACATGGTGTCAGTTTTATTTTTAACCATCACATGTTGGATTGTTTGGATCAGGTCATTTTAGGAGATTGTGGGTTTATGCTTTTAAAAAGCTCGTTGTCTCCCGTCGCAGAGCCAAGAGGGGACTTGGAAATACACTCCAACCGTCCGCCCAGTTCATGTTGTGAATAACTTGAAAAATAAATGTGTCGACGTTCATTTTTAGTCAGACCCGTTTGAAAATCTTTCACCAAAAACATTAAGGTTTACTTGAATTCCCTGTTCAATTCCAGTCCAGAAAAACACTCTTCTCAATAAGTACAAACATTCACTATTCAAATCCCTCGGTGACAGGGGACATCAATGTATCTGTGGCGTTCCACTGATACAGGTTCACTGGTTGTCCCCAGTCTGTGAACTGGTGAAAGTGTGAATAAGACCTTGTGAAATGCTTCAGGCAGTCAATAAGAAGAGAAAAACACTCAGTTACCATAAAAAAACAAGAAAGACTAATCATTTACTGTACATAGATTTTTTTTTTTTTAAATGTGTGTTAATTAAATACAGACAAGTTTTTACAAAAGAGACAGTTTAATGTTTACTAATAACAAAACAGTCTACTGTACAGCAGGTGCATGAAAAGGTTCAAATGTTTCTATAAACAAGGAAAAAACATTTAAAGTTCATTTTTCTTCTGTGGTTCTAAAGCAAGTTCACCAAGCAGGACGAATCCCGCAGGTTGTCGACTTTGGGTTTGTTTTAGTTCGCTCAGAGAGTTGATGTAATGACATTGAAGAATCCTCCAAGTCTCCCTCTCCCATCATTTCTGCTGTTGCTGCAGTCTTTTTCCTGCCAAACACCCACCACCACCACCACCACACACACTCATCACTTTTAAAACTCATGTTTAGGAGCAGTGCTGCCCCCTGCTGTTTGAACTTGGAGCTCATCTACATTCAGATCCTGTCTTGTTTCTCTTAGCTCTGGTTTCGTTATTTATTTATTTATTTATTTATTTAATTTATTTGTTCATTTCAAAATTTAAACACAAAAAATATTTACAAAACCATATTAAGAAAAAAAAATTAAAATGAAAGGAAGCAGAGGAAGAAAAAATCTTATGATATCTGCCCCTTCTTAAAACAAAATCAATTCAAACAATAAATTTTAAACAATAATTATCCATGAACCAATTTATAACTCATTACAATTCACAGATTTATAGTACTTATTATTTTCACCATTTATATATATTTTTTCAAAAGTTCACTCTTAAAGGTTCAGTCTGCAGTTTCTATAGAACAGCAGCACTTAGAAAAAATTTCAACAAGCAAAGCATTCTGATCCCTCCCCCTCAGAGCCATATATGGCTCTGCCCCCTTGTGGTCTGTTGAAATTTGAATTCAAGCTCTGTTTTTATTGGCTGATTCAAATTCAAGCTCGGTTTTTATTGGCTGGTTACAAACTTTGTTTTTATTGGCTGGAAAATGGCGGGTCACTTTTTCTTTTTAGAAATGCTTATTTACCACCTGGAGAAGCAAGGGGACAATATTTTTTTTTAGTTTTTTCAGAGATTACCTCTCTAACATCAATCTAGTGACAGAGTGAAGAAATATGTTAAAAATATATTGTTAGAAAAGTTACATATAGCAGCTTTAATCATTCTCTTAAATATAAACACAGACTTACCGGTAGCCTTTTTAACAGCCTTTATGTTGTTCTGGTTCAGGACAGTCAGTAACATTTCTGTGCACACATTATAGACTGGAGCTAACTCTACAAACTTTACTCTTTTATGGAAATGTGTACATGTATTTATTGGACATATGCCACAAAATAACAATACAGTAATCAACTTTTTAAACATGGTTTTTAAATCGTCTGAAAACAATATAATAACAGAACACTAGATGCATCACAATGTTCACTCCAATAATATATAAATGTGTAACAAATCAATAAATACCATTGACAGGTGCGAGACGTTACATCATGTAGTTTATTGCAGCTGTGTGCTCAGACGTCACTGTATGTGCAGAGGGGTGACAGGACCCCAATGTTTCATAGACTTGGGTCCTAAAAGCCGTAATGTTTAAATAATTTGTTGCATTTGATAAATGTCCCAGACCTTTTGGATCCACATGTTATATGTGGGAGGATTTGTATGTTTGAGAGATAAATCTTAGCCCTGCAGGCGCCGCACCCAGTTCTGTTGTGACTTGGCGCTATATAAATAAACTGAATTGAATTGAACTGAATTGAATTGAACTGAACTGGATTGAAAACAAAAGGACTGCCTGGTAAATCAAAAGCAGCTGCACTGCTCAGAAACTAACAAACGTACAGAAAAACTGAATGGATAATGGCGCGAGTGCAGTTTTACTCTTTTTTTCAGCTCGTTCCAGTTATTTGGAGCAGCAAACTGAAACAAGAAATGACCAAAAGTAGAGCTGTTTTTTGGGACAAACAAGGAATTGAATAAACAGTAATAGAACATAAATCACTGGGGGGTTTTTTCTCCTTAAAGTGATCTCCAATTACTAGCACATATTGGCCTTAATGTTAGGGGGGGGCAGTCGACCCCCGATTAGAAGGTTGGAGGTTCGAATCCCGCGTCCGCCCACCATGTGTCGTTGTGTCCCTGGGCAAGACACTTAACCCCGAGTTGCTCCCGGTAGGTCTGGATGGCGCCTTGCAAGGCAGGCTACCACTACCGGTGTATGAATGTCTGAATGAATGGGTGGATGGCTGGTATTGTAAAGCGCTTTGGGGCTCCTCACAGGGGGCTAGAAAGCGCTATATAAATAAGCTCCATTTACCATTTACCATTTATTTCTCTATTAGACTAAAGTTGTTGTTTATGACACGTGAAAACTCATAATTACTTAAAAGATCATATATGTGTACTGCATTTTTCACCTAAGTACGTTGCCATTTTTTTGCAAGTGCAATGCATTCTGGGGCGATGATGTACATCGATGATAGTGGAGACTAAAACACAAGGAGTCAAGAGTAAAAAGTTGCAATAAGTGACAATAAAGTCATATTTTATATCAGTCCTTCTGAATATTTTATGGGTCAAAACAATCACACGTGATCAGCTTGTGATGTTTAATTTATTAGCTCCAGAGCTAATGCTATTAGCTCTGGAGCTAACGTGAAAGATGAGTCATTTCTCCATTCTCTCTGTGAACACACTCTGGTTCAAATTAAAGGGCTGAATGTCAGATAATGTCCAAAATTAACATTCAAGCTGAATAGAGCTCGCACCAAAATAACCTGTCTACATCATTTACCCAGAATGCATAGCAGTGTGAATAAATACCCTGATGCATGCTCAATAATCCAGGTAGAAAAATCTAAAAAAGCTAAGTCTGGTCCTCTGGACATTCAAAAAAAACAAAAAAAAACAAAGCAAAAAAAAACTGTAGAAACGTTTCGTCTTTCGTCCGAAAGACTTCCTCAGTCATCATTTTTTACAGTTGTATGAATTGTTTGTCAAATAAGCTCTGTTGTTCCAGCTAGTCTGAGATCCTTTAAAGGCTTCAGATAATTCTTTAACTTTGTTTAAATTGGAACAAAATCAAAATACGTGTTTTCGAGTGGCAGCATTTGCACCACAACTCCCCATGTTGGTTACAGTTTCTTTTATTCCAAAAAACAAATCTATTATCATTTCATTCAAATTCTAGCCACGAACATTTTATCCCTTTCTCTTTGTTCTCCCGTTCTGTCGTCAGTTATTTGGTTGGGGACGAGCTGTGGGTGGTGATGGAGTATTTGGCTGGAGGCTCGTTGACAGATGTGGTGACGGAGACCTGCATGGACGAGGGCCAGATAGCTGCAGTCTGCAGAGAGGTAAGGAGCCAAGTTTAGGAATCAGCAGCGAGTCCCGCTGCAGCTTCGTCTCTGATGGGATGGAGTTTCTCCTCTGTGTTTTAACAGTGTCTTCAAGCCTTGGACTTTCTGCACTCCAACCAGGTCATCCACAGAGACATAAAAAGTGACAACATCCTCCTGGGTATGGATGGATCTGTCAAGCTTAGTAAGTTGTGCAATTTGTTCTAAAATTATAATTAACTGTGAACATGCTGTGTGAATGCTCGTTACTGAATGATTTTAGCTGAAACCAGCTGAACTGTGAATGAGAGTTGAATTTGAACAGCTGATGTTTGCTGAAAGCAGCAAAGTAAAAGTTGAAATGTGTGGGAAAAGATGAAATGGGCAGAGAGCTGAATAGATAACCAAAAATCTGAAATTAGCAAAAATAAAAAAATTAAAAGAAGCTGAAGGATGCTGAAATTAGCACAAAGTAGTTGAAAAATCGTAAAGAAACTGAATTTAGTAAATAAAAAAATAGTAAGCTGAAAGGAACAAAAAAAAATAGATGAAAATAAGCAGAAAGAAGCAGAAGTGAACAGAAGCAAGCTGAATATAACACAAAGTACGGTAATTAAAAAGTAGAAAGATGTGGAATTTAGACACAAAAAAGCTGAAAAGTGCAAAAAATTATACTATTTTGTATAAAGAAGCTGAAAGGATTAGAAAAGGCTGAAAAGGTTGAAAGAAGCAGGATTTAATTTTTCAAGCTGAAAAAAGCTGAAGGAAATACAAGGATAAGCACAAAGTTACTGAAAAAGCAGAAATAACTTTTAGCAAAAATAAGCTGAAATTAGAAAAAAGCTGAAAAAAAACATAATTATATCAAAAACTGAAATTAGCAGAAAGAAGCTGAAACAAGCTGAAACAGAACAACAGCTGAAATGAGCAGTAGACGGTTGTAAGCAGCTCAAAGGGTTTGAAGGATGTGAAGAGAGCTCCAATCATTTTCAATGAGAAAAACATGGCTGACAAAGCTAAATATTTAAAAAAGTAAAATTGTCAGGAATGTCCTGAATGAGCTGAACGTTTTGATTCATGACTAGTTGAAATAGAACAAAACCCGAGGAACGAGTTACGAGCTGAAAAACAAACGGAAGTAAAAGGAATCTGAACAGAATGATTCAGAAACACTCAGACTATTAGAGATCAAAGGTTTCAGGAAACTGTAATGTAAATAATACAAACTTTGCTTCTGCAGCCGACTTCGGCTTCTGCGCCCAGATCACTCCCGAGCAGAACAAGCGCAGCACCATGGTGGGAACACCCTACTGGATGGCGCCGGAGGTGGTGACTCGGAAGGCTTACGGCCCCAAAGTGGACATCTGGTCTCTGGGAATCATGGCCATTGAGATGGTGGAGGGAGAACCGCCTTATCTTAATGAGAATCCCCTCAGGGTACGTGTAGACACCACACAGGATTTAACTTGTAATTTAATATTTCAAACAAGTATAATGGAAATTAATGTTTAGTACCTTCGTTTTGTAGTGAGTCAGGACTGGGGTGAAAAAAGATCCTTCAGATTGAGAAGGATAGTGGTTTACTGATTTCTCAATACAAACCTGCAGACACCTTAAGGTTTCAACCGTTTAAAGTGTATATTACTGTGGAAAAGATGAGGTCAAAAACAGTTATTGTACACAAACATTCTTAGAAGCCTTAAAGAGCCTCATCACTCTGATCTTTACACCTGAGCCACGCGGGCAGATGGTTTTAACTCGACACCAACCTGCTGCTTCATCCAGAATTATAAGATCTAATTGATTTAGATAGCAGCATCAAGAGTTGGTCCGTCTGGTTCTGATCACTCTGTGGACCAGTCTGGACCACAAAACAAATACTAGATCATTAGATCTAAGGGACCTGTGGAGCCCATCAGGCTGCAGGAGGTCAGACAGGTTTACAGGAGTCTGTGCTTTCAGGGTCTTAGTCATCAATAAAGCTTTAAAACAAACAGGAAGCTGATGAAGAGAAGCAGCATCGAGGAGAAATGTTCACAGACGAGTTAAAAGACGAGCTGAATCGGGAGAGGCTGGTCTGGCTAACGCCAACATACAGGGAGCTGGGAGGTAACATGAATCACCCGTTCGTGGTCATTCAAAGATGAAAACTATTTTACTTTAGACAAAAGCCTCAGTTTAAAAATAAAATAACACCTTCATTATGGGAGGAGGAGTCCATCCCAGTCAGACAGAAACATGGTGAGCATGTGTTCTGGGTTATGCTGGTGAAGATTCGCAGTCGTCCAGGACATGATAAAATCAAAAAAGGCGTTTAATACAGGATCAACTGGACTTTATTTGTTGCAGAAAACGTTTCGACTTCTGTCCAGAAGTCTTTTTCAATTCTGAATGAATGAAAGCTGTGAGAACGAGAAGTTTTATACAAGCCACGCACCAACATATGAAATTGGAAACTGAAATAACACCACAAAATACCTAACATGCCCATTCTATTTAAATTGACAAAACAAAACAACACATCACACCTGGGGGTTTGTAACACATACATGTAAATTGAAAGATCACACCTTAACAGTAGGAGGTTCCCTTGAGGTCTCTGGTAGAAGACACAAACTGTATGTAAATTGACAAAAAACACCTCCCAAACAACAACAGAGGCTACTCAGAGAAACTTTGTTAGTCTAATTTACAGACAAGACATCCCTGCTCCCATCCAGTGTAAAACGTTTCGGAATCAAATCCAAAACTGAGTTATAAGTCTTAGAAAGTTGAAATCTCAGACCTCCTCCTCTGTTAAGAGAAGGTTTTTCTCTCTTAACATACAAAGCTTCCTTCACCCCCCTCTCAAACCATCTGTGCTCTCGGTCCAAAATTTGAACATTCTGGTCCTCAAATGAGTGACCCTTGTCCGTGAGGTGGAGGTGAACAGCTGAGTTTTGTCCAGAGGAGGTAGCTCTCCTATGTTGAGACATTCTTTTGTGGATAGGTTGCTTCGTGTGTGTTCTGGGTTCACTACTACTGGTATCGCCTCAGTATCAGTTTGTTACATTTCTACTCCCAGGTAAACCGTGCGTCGTAATATTAGGATTGTCTTCCCAGTCCACTTCCACTAAGGTCAGCTCATCTAACAGACATGGTATCAGTTTTAAAGACTACAGTAAAGAGTTGTTACCAAACAGTCCACCTAAAAACACCTCGACTTACCCACCAAAGTAAAATGAAACAAAAGACAATTTCCTAACGTGACTCTTACAAAGCAACAGGAGAAAAAATGGTGTTCAAACAAAAAAGGCCTCTTTCCCTTCCTCCTGCAGTCAGCGCTCACTATTTATAAAATCTAGCTTTAGCTGCAGAGTCACAAATCTATTTACAAATCTCAACGTCTTGACACAATTATTTCAACTACCTAACAAATCAGCAGTGTTGAAGTTAGCTTCGCTAAACTGCTGCACATGTGAAGAAACAAGCTAACAAACCGCTAACCGCTCAGAAGACTGTCACTCAGCGATCCTTCCAGATGAAGCTGCGTTGACCAATCATGTCATGCGCACACGTAGTAATCCAACGGCATGCCTAACTGATTGTTTGAGACACGCCCACAACTGACAGGAAACGGCTTGTGTATTTTGTTAGATAACTTAAAGTTGGCCAAACATAATTTAGCGGAAGCTAATTCTGCTAATGATTTCCGAAGTTAGTGAAAATACTGTAATATGCTGTGAAAATAATATGCTGTTGTTGTTTTTAAGGACGGTTTACATGCATCTAGTAGGGCAGGTTGAGCGAACGCAGACATTAAAAAATAATACTAAACATTAAACGATAAGGAAAAATACCCCGATGCATGCTCAATAATCCAGACTTAGCTTTTTTAGATAAGGAAAAACGTTTTTTTCCAAATCTCATGATTGACCAGAGACCAGTCTGCAATCTACTAGTCAATCAATTGCGATCAACGTAATGGGCTCACTGATTTTAGTTGCTGCTATCTTATTTTAATCAACAACAACAGACATTTTTCTTCCAGAACTGCAACCGTTATTATCCTCTTTTTCAAATACTCTGCCCATAACCTGAAATGTTTTGGAACATACATTTTCTGAAATATAAGGTTCGTGCGACACACAGAGGTGAAGTGTTTCAGGTTTTTATAACTACATTCATGTTGGACTGCACATGTCTTTGCAGGCGCTCTACTTGATAGCAACCAATGGAACTCCGGAGCTGCAGAACCCTGAAAGGTTGTCGTCTGTCTTCAGGGACTTCCTGAACCGCTGTTTGGAGATGGACGTGGACCGCAGAGGTTCGGCTAAGGAGTTGCTCCAGGTACAACTCAGATTAGGAATCATGTTTTTGTCCCTCGTCACAGAGGGAAGAGAGGAATTGGAATTGCTCTCCGTCTGTCTGCCTTGTGACCTGGATAACTTGAGAAATAAGTGAGGTTATGACCTCCATTTTTGTGTGTGGCTACATCTAAGCATAAAAAAGGTTACTACTGTATAGAACATTGGGTTGCCACATCAAAATCCAAGATGGCTGCTACCATATGCTGGTATATGGACGAGTTTATATAATAATAATAATGAATTCAATTTATAATGCACTTTTCATTAATAAAAATCTCGAAGTGCTATATATATATATACTGTATATAGAGTCAGAGTCAGAGAGTCAGAGAGTCTTTATTGTCATTTGCACCGCATGTAGTACATGTGATGAAAACGAAATTATGTACACGGGGTCCCAGTTACATCCAACAACAACTACAAGAGAAACAACAAATGCAAGAGAAAAACAGTAATAACATTCTAGGATTAACTAAGAGAAGCATCAGCTAGTAATACTCTAAGCCCTAATGTAGTAGAAAAACATCGTTATAAACAGCAGCACGAACATGAGTCATTATGAGCAGATGGTCACAGGTGAAACGCAGCAACAAGAAACAGATCAGCATCAACATGATGTGATATTTCAGGTCGGGCTCGGAAAAAATGCCTTTGAGCTTGGGCTGGGTCTGATTTTTTTAAGCCTGAATGCAACTCTACCACCTGTTCTAAAAAAGCTAAGTCTGGTCCTCTGGACATTCAAAAAACAAAACAAAACAAAGCAAAAAAGTAGAAACGTTTCGTCTTTCGTTCGAAATATTTCCTCAGTCTGAGGTGCTGTGTTCAGCTCAGTCTTATAAATAGCACCCTCTCACAGTGGATCAACCAGTTTGCTGCTGACAGCTGAAACCAGCTTTTCTACTTTTTTGCTTTGCTTTGTTTTGTTTTTTGAATGTCCAGAGGACCAGATTTAGCATTTTTAGATTTTTCTACCTGGATTATTGAGCATGCATCAGGGTCTACCACCTGTTGTTCTTCCCCAGGTGTTTTTGTTTATCCCCTTGTTAGCATGTGAATATAAAGCCCTATTTGCACGGGATTAGTTTTACCTAGGGACTGCATGCTATTAGTAATAAATTCAGAGATCGTCTGTGTTATTAATTCTGTGTTAATCTGCCATGTAGGTAATTTGTAAAGTAAAAAAATCCTCCACAAATTACCTACTATATTTTTCTGAACTCCGAGGTCCTGTGATAATACTAATCCAATGTGAATAGGCATTTCTGTTATTTGGACAGAAATGGGCTGGATTCTATACGTAATTTGGAGGTTTTTTTTGTTTTTGTTTGTTTGTTTGTTTCCTGGGTGCACTTTTATTTGGCAATGGAGGCTGCATTGGAGTGCATGAATAGCCTTTTGTGTTCCAGACCAGCAAAATTGACCCATAACAGTCACCAAAAACAAAACAAAGAAAAGGCAGAAGAGAAGGAGCAAATTCATATGCAAATACACAATATATAGCGTAATAACATCATCCCCAGAAGATGTCCGTAAATTTCAGCTAAATCTCAGGCTTTGGTTATCCCGTGCAAATGCGTCACAGAAAAACCAGACGTTGGGGAGTACAGTAATGTATTTATTACATGTGGTAGTAGTAGTCCCTCGCTACCTCACCTTTGCAGTTCGACTTTCATTAAGCCTACACTGTTTTGCCAGTCTAAAGAACTACGTTACCCAGAAGCCATCAGTTCACTTCCCAGAAGTCAACACTGCCTCCAACCGCTGCTTGCTGTAAATTGAGGGAAAGTTTTACAGCAAAGTTAGAAATTCTGTAAGGCTAATCTCACAGAACTGTCAGAAGAGTCACAAATATTTCTGACGCTGAACTCATCCTTCAAGTTGTATCTTCACTGCTGAGTAGCTGGGCTGCATGTGATCTGGACTAAGTGTGACTCCGGATCCTGGGAGCTGTAGGCAACAGATGGCTGCGAGGTTCAACTTGGTTCTGGTCACATGGTGCTGGTCCAGACCGGGTCACAGGTGGACTAATTTCTGGGCAGCCTTGTGCACAGTGTCCTTCCTGGAATGGAGGCGCACACACAACAAGCTGGATCGGGCAGTGGGTTCCATCATGCTACACCAAGGCTTTTATCATCTATCGAGTCGGACGGAACCGAGCTGCTGTTGTTCTGCAGAGCCCTTGTAAGTAAAATTTAGTATCTACATATACGTATGTTGTTAAAAATAGTAGGTTTAAGAGTTTATAGGACTGACTTTTGGGCTTCATCGCTGCAGGGTAGTCTGCAGAAAAGAGCCGAGTTGGACCGGAATGAGAGCTGTTGCAGTTCTGCAGAGCTAGTACCAGTAAGTAAAATTTAGTAGCTACATATAAGTGTAGTACGGTATGTAAGTTTTTAACATGACATAGGTTTAAGAGTTTAACATTGCAAGATTGTGGGAAGGGTTTCTAAAGCCTTAATATATACTGTTTATAAATACTAAAATAAATTACTACCGTATTTTCTGGAATATAGGTCGCACCTGAATATAGGTTGCACCTGAATATAGGTCGCATTGCCAATTATTGCCAAAGAATTGGAAAAATCCATATATATGTTGCACCTGAATATGGTAAATGGAGTTTATTTATATAGCACTTTCCAGCCCCCTGTGAGGGACCCCAAAGCGCTTTACAATACCAACCATCCACCCATTCATACACACATTCATACACCGGTAGCGGCGACTGCCATGCAAGGTGCCTTCCAGTCCTACCGGGAGCAACTCGGGGTTAAGTGTCGCACCTACATCAAAATGTGGGCCGTGTTTAGCTCTGCTGCAAATATCTTCCACAGGAGAGCACAGCAAGGCTTTTAAGAAGATTAACACTAAAAAAGCAATTATTTTTTTGATAAAAATTATAGCAAATATGTGTCTGAGCTTAACTTTTCTTTAATAAATTAATAATTTTAGTAAGTAAAACACCTAAAAAATATATTTGTTAGCTGACATTATTGTAAGAGTGTGTCTCAGTTTAATTTTTGTTAATAAATGATTACAAATTAGCTTATATAAAAAGCCATAAATAGGTTGCACCTGAATATAATAATAATAATAATAATAATAATAATAATAATAATAATAATAATAATAATAATAATAATAATAATAATAATAATAATAATAATAATGAATTCCATTTATAATGCACTTTTCATTAATAAAAATCTCAAAGTGCTAAATATGAATATAGGTTGCAGGGCATGCAAAAATGATAAAAAGCCACAACCTATACAGGGAACCCCCGTGTTACGAACGAGTTCGGGACCTAAGAACGGTTCGCAGCCGTTGTTCGTAGGTCGATGGAGTCGTAAGTGGGGGGTTACCTGTATTCTGGAAAATATGGTACTTACTACTACTACTACTACTTGTGTACATAATTTTGTTCCATCTCATGTACCACATGAGATGGTAATGACAATAAAGTTTACTTGGACTTGAACTTGTGCTACTATCCCTACTTTGCAGTTTTTCACTCATCACAGGGGCGCGTTGTCCCAAACACCCGCAAAATAAATAACCTGTCGTTCTTCTTCTCCACATTTTGCGTTAAAAAAGAGTGGCTTGAAGAGTATGCACTGTTGACTGAGGTAAGCAACAAAACAATGTACACAACGTAAAGTACAATTTTGGTAGTTTTTCAAGCAGAGTTAAGTGGTTATTTTTGACAAGTTTGCTGTTCAAAATGCATACGTGTTTTCCTGGTCACACATGCTCAGATTTCAGAGAGTCTAATCTGTTTTTACAATTTTCTCATTAGTTTGAATCAACAACTAATCTCCAACAGTTGCAGCACAGTCAGACACTGCACCCCCCCCCCC